>WNLO01000009.1:0-167043 GCA_021398005.1 Sporothrix luriei
TTTTTTTTTTTTTTTTTTTTTTTTTTTTTTTTTTTTTTTTTTTTTTTTTTTTTTTTTTTTTTTTTTTTTTTTTTTACACAACTGCAGCTGAAAGCCTTACCGCCGACTGTCACTGTGACTGGATAACGCCAGTCGGTGTTTTTTCCACCCGCCCACGCAAGCCACCCCTGTCCACGTGTAGCACCTCCGCACGCTTGGATTTGGTCGCATCGGGAGGCCCAGTGCACACCGAACTGTTTCATAGAGTGCTAACAAGATATAAACTCTCACCTGCAAAATGTGGAACATCACACGGACGAGTGATCTCATCCTTGCCTGTCTTAATTGATGAAGCATTTTAAACAGGTAGCGTAATACGGATAGTCAGGCAGGTAAGACAGACCAGGCAAATATATCCACAAGATCTGGACCCTGCCTGTCATAGAAAATCCAACGGAATGTTCCAAGAGACGCCAGCAGCCCAAAAAGGCAAAGAAGCGAGACAAGACGAGACAAGAAAGAAGACATCTGTACGAAATACTCCGTGCTCATATGCCATGTTTCTCTCACTGTCGTTGACGATAAAAAGTGGCTCCCTGCCTCGGCGTTCAAAAACGCAAAAATGGTTTTTTTTGTCGACGGATAGCATGGAGGAATTGCCGCCCGAGTGACATGGTTGTAGATGGTTTTCCCTTTTCGGACTCTGATCTTTAAGCCATGTGTTTCACTAGGGGGGCGGTCAAAGGATAAGGCCCCTTTCCCCCTTGTATTTACCCCTTGTCTGCCTTGTCTGACCCCCCTCATGAAGTTAGTTCACCGTCGGCCCAAGTCCAATTTTTTGGTCGTCATGCAGAAAGAAGATCCAATGCTCTGTTAAAATTAAACAGGACCTTTACGGATCGCCGGTAGAGCTTCAGCGGTCGACGAGAGGATGCAAATGTGGGAAATCATACGAAAAGGGGTGGGAAGAAATCAACAAACCGAAGAGGTTGGGAGGGGGGATGCGGCCTTTGCGCCCCTGGACGGCAAGATGCTTTTTGGTTTCGGGCTTTTCGTCTCGTCTTACGCACCCAGCTATCCGTTCGTCTGAGCTTTCTTGCCCAAGCTTCTAAGCTCCTAGCTCTTTCATCACCGGCTCCCGAGCCCCAACCAGCTCCTATTGCGACGTTGGCATTGGCAAGGGCGTCTCGGGAAAAAGTGGCCCTTGAACTGATGGAATGCAAGATTGGGCCCACTGGTTCAACTGATGTTTTTTTTTTTTTTCTTCTTCTGGCCGTAACTTCGATCGGCATGTCATTTTCCTCAGCGTCCATCTCGATATCAACACGCTATCGGCTCAGCCGGCTTGTCGTCCATCGGGTCCTCATGGAGGTTTTTTCCCTTTCTTTTCTTCCTATTGTATCTTGGTGTTTTATTCCCTTTTGGCAATAATCACACTCGTTGCTCCGTGCTTGAGTTCGTCAGACTCTTGCTGATAATCCCGGGCGTTTCCCTCGTATGGATGCACTATGCACCGTCTAGAGTTAGTTCTCCTTGTTAGCTCGTCAGAGAGGGGGGCATGGTTCATCAAACAATAAAGGCGAGAGGCTGGGACAACCTCCAAAACCCAAGCCCATTTTTGCTTGTGGAGCACGAAAGACACGCGCCTTCTTAACCCGTTTCTTCATAGCCGGACTTTCAGGAGTCGATTTTCTTGTCCGTAATAAATCTGGTGTTTTGTTTATCCTTCACGTCCTACTTTCGTATCCCGGTCTCTATTGGGAGCGCGAGAGCGTTGCAAGAAGAGCCCTGTGGCAGCTATCAGATTTGGTAGCATTCCCCCCCCGGCCTTTTTCCTCCGGTAAAGGTTCCCAATCCAGCGTACGGGGGACCGAGTCTTGCTTGGTTCTCCACAACTTCCTGGCCCCAACGTTTCTACAGCAAGAACTCCATACACCGTAGGTATGTAAGATACACATGGCCCCCTCGTGCCGAAGCTTGGGTTAGGTGACCATATTTGGCTATGCCAGATGTAGATGTCCAGCGAAAGCAAGCCGGAAACAAGTTACCATTAGAAGGAAGGAACAAAGTCTCGGCAAGGAAGTTGAACGGAAGGGGAGAGGGTACGGGAAAAACTGATGCAGAAGAAAAGAAAAGAGATCAACACCCTTGTGCGCAGCACGAAGCTAGTTTCGAACAAGGAAGGGGCTGGCTTGATCACGGAGTGCCCCGAATTCTAGCTTGATATTCGAGGGCAAGGGCAGGGCTGGGCCGCGGTGGAGATGGGGGGATGTCGTTCGGCGAGTTGTCCAGGTTCATGACCTGTTCCAAGCGTTTGTTGTTATTTTTCTCCTTGAAAGGCAAGACAGAAAAAAGGACATTGCGAGCAGCTGCTCACCTTGTGATGAAACACCTGGCAATCTTATCACTTGGCCCATGTCGTGTCACGGTGAGGATGGCGTTAGGATGCCTCACATAAGCGTGGGTTGGTGCAAAACAAGATGGATACGAAACTTAATGTTGGGTGGGCGAGAGAAGAGAAAAGGAAGGGCGGGAAACAGGTGCATGAGCCATAATTGCGAGTTTGTCATGGTAGCTCGTTCCCGGCAGGTGCCACCGCGCACACCTTCCTTACTATTATGCTTTGCTTTTTTTTTTTTTTTTTTTTTTTTGTACGGAACTTGCCTTTGCCCTGGTGCCTTCCCGGGACATCTAGGCCTTGCCTAGGTTGGGCAAGTCTGACACGGAAGCTGCACACCACCGTTAATATTTCAGCAGAGACCTTTGGTCCTCCAAACTGTTCCTTGTTGTCTTTTCTGTCCTCCTTCAAGCTGAGTGCCAAGTAAGCTACAGTTGGAGCTTTGTTTTTATTTATTTATTTTTGGGTTTAATTCAGGGCTAGCAGGTGCGACTGGCAGTGTTAGCAGAACTATCATGCGCTCTTTCCCCGCTCACCTAATAACAGCACACCACCTTCCTTCAACCCAGCAACTGCAGCTCCAAGTCTCCATTGTTCGTTCCTTCCTTGATAACTGCTCTTGCATCCACACTCTTCCCAGCCCCGTCCTTAGTTTTCGCGAATTTGATCCCTTCTCAATTCCTCCTCCTTTCTTCACATTTCGGAAAAACGACATACGTCGTACGTCGTACACTCGCAACTGCGCACAGTCTTTATTGTCTCAACTTGCAACATACACCCTAATACCACATCGTGGCGATTAATCTGCCGGACTGATCCCGACACAATTTTACCAGTTGTATGTTGTGGACTTGAACCTTTCATTCTACTCCCTGTGTTTTCTTCCTTTACTTTCATCTTCTCATTTTCTTCTTACTTCCTTCTCCATAGCCCATTCGAATTACTTCGTATCCTGTTCGTTTCGACCCATCGAGCTTGGCCGCTTCCGTATTGCAACGTCACGGTCTGGTCCAGCGTCGATCTCGCCAGCTCCCGCAAGGCAAAGACTAGCCTCACAACAGTATTTTTTATGAAAACATCTTCTGGCCAAGGACAGAACCAAAAGCCACAACCCCTCCATCCTCACTCTAGCAGCGCTGCTCCGGGCCATCCCAACTTTGCACCAAGTGCCCCCTTCTGCTCCATTTCTGCTCCATCCAGATACGACAGTGTCTTCTGGGAATACTACCCAACCTCGACACTAGGCAGGGATAGATACCAAGGTTCCCGTTCCAGTACTCCGAACACACTCCCAGAACGCCATCCTGTCCTGGATCAGGAAGCTATCCTGTCCCCATTTGCTGGATTGGCCGGGACACGAACCAGACTTTCTGTTCGCTGAATGTCGACGAAGCTTCCACAGAGAGGTTACCGAGCAGGTCTCGTTCCAGCAACGCTACTAGCGGTACACCTTTTATTTAATTTGTTGCTTTCAACCTGGTTCCAGCTTGTTCCGGTATAGCCGTTTTCTCTTTTCTTCACGTCGGCCTGCTCTGTGAGGATCAAGTTGCAGAGTTGCTTCTTCGTTACAACCGGCTCTGAAACTGGCTGGACTCACACCTTTCCCCTCTGGTCTGTCACCTTCTTGACTCCAAGCAAGCTCCTTGCGACCTCTTTTATCGTTTTTAAGTTTCTAACCACGCGGTCCTTATTGACTCCCAAACAGGTCGAGACGGAGTACACCCATTTTCCAGGATCACAAGGCCAGCACCAGAACCAAGACAGAGAGCCAGTGCTTTTACCTCTCTTTTGCCGTCTAAGATAGTATCTTCGGCATACGGCTCTCTTCCTGAACAACTTCCATCGTTGCGGCAGCGCTGCCACACTCAGACGCTTTCCAGTTTCTAATGGTCAGGGAATCCTCCTTAAACCAGCTGTGGTGACAAAAACGTTGGTCCCAGCCTGCAGCAACGAATTTGTCTCGTCTCGGTCTTTGTTATTTTTGGCCTACATTCACGATACGACGCAGTGCTTCTCCAGCATACGGCGTATGTCTCAGTGCTCAACCTAAAGCACCTTTGGTAAGTTATTTTTCTCGTGTCTTGCAATTAGATGTTTTCCGTTTCCTACTCATCGCCCAATGCCCTTCTTCAACGCCTCTACGTTTGACTCGAAGTTATGTGTAATGGAAGCTTCCGTTTGTTTCGAGACTGTCCATACCTCGGCATTGCCCCCTGCATCATGTCCAAGCAGCTCTTTGGATAACCAGTTCTCTTACCACACCTCCACAGTTCGCTCATTCATGTGCACTCTTATATGCTCTTACTATGATGATACATGCAAAGTACGGAATACTACTTAAGTATTCAAGATACGCCTTTCACCCAAAGGCGCTATCCTTCACCTTACACCTCCCAGCACACCCACACCCCTCCCCACCTCCACCGTCCTCTGCCCACACCCTCTTATGACTTATTTATTTTCTCTCTCCACTTCTTAACCTTGCGGCCCTTGACCTTGCCTGCGGGCAGATCAGTCCCCTGGGAGACGGTACGGCGAATGGTACTCGACAGCAAAAGCTTTGGATAGGGCTATGGCAAATGGAAATTTTCGGCGCGTAAATACCTTCGTCCAACCGTCGTTTGCTTCTAACTTGTTCTGCCCTTCTTTACCTTAGTCGTGGCCGTTACTGCGCTCTTCCTCTCCGACTTCTCTACAAGGTGGCTGCGTCTCACCTGCTTCGTCATCTCGTTACTGCCTTCTCAATTTCCCCTTCGCTCGCTTTCTCTTTCAAAAGGGCATGCTAGTCAGCTGCGCTCTCGATGCACCTGTCTGATATGCTAACGGAGGATAACTGCAGAGCGGAGAAACATCGATGGCACTACTTCAGCAAAGATAGCTTGCACCCTTGACGCAAACATTGACGAGCAACAACACACTGCTCTTTTCTGCCCCCGAAGCAGCCTCTGTCATCTGTCTGACGTCTGTTCTGCCCGGCTGTAGCTGTTCTTGGTCACCCGCGAGATCGTGGGCCGTACACGCCAACCGCGAGAAACTCTCCGAACACCCCGCTTGGCTTGGATTTTCCACCAATTCTCGTCTTTTCTTCTTTTTTTCTTCGCCGTCCATCTTTATTTTCAGACTACGCCAGCATTTAACAGCAACTTCCACGACACCTTGTTACCAGCTTCGCGGGACTGTATTGTCCATCGCATCACTGTCTTTATCGGTCTTGCCTTTTTATTGTACCTGTTTTCGCTGTTACCAGTCACTACTGGCGTTCCGGCACCGCCGACAAAATTCTCACCGCGCAACGACGCTCGCAAAAGGAGCATGCTACCGACGACAAGTTAACTATTCTCTCGTGTCACTCAATCTGCCGTCTTCGAACCCCGTCACATTGGCAGCCAGCTCTCTTGTCAATATAATAAGGTTATTGGCTACGCCAGCTCCCTTGTACGGTATACCCTTGCCACCATGAGCGACTACTACCACCAGTTCCTGGCTTCCATGTCAGGTGTCGAGCCAAATCCGCATTTTACGCAACATCAACAACAACAACAGCAACAAGAGCAGCAACAGCAGCAACAACAAGAACAATACCCGCAACAGCATACGCATCAGCCTGTGCCACCTCATCAACAGACTCACCATCTTTCCCAGCAGCATCCACAACCTCCGCCACAGCATTTGCAGGATGTGATGCCAATGCCGTTGTCCCTTCCGCCCCATCTCCACCACCAGCCGGCCATATCCATGGCCATGGGGATGGGACCGGGACAGGGGTCAAACCAGTATCAGAACTTGGGTTTTTACACTGGCTTTCCAGAGCCGGTCATGTTCAACGCCCAAAAGTCCCAGCGCAATCGCCGCAAGTCCGCCCCTGGATCAGATCACGTCAAACACCGTCGGACGCGGTCGGGCTGTTATACATGCCGCAGCAGACGGATCAAGTGCGACGAGGCGCGGCCCATCTGCGAGCGTAAGTTAAACATCATTTTTGTTTTCTCTCCTTAAAGCATATATGACGTGACTGCGTGTCTGCTTGTTGCTAACAAATTCTGCGCGGCGTCCTACGCACTACATTTTTTTTCGTTATAGGTTGCAAGAAAGGAAAAAGAGATTGCTCTTATCCCGAACCCAAGTCGTCAAAGAAATCGGCTGCCGCTGCGGCCCAAGAAGAGTCAAATATAAGTCAACAAGCGAGCCCAGAATCGTCAAACGAAGAGGACGACGAAGATGTGGATAACGACAGCAAGCTTGGCACGATTCCAGATGATGATGAGGCCGATGAGTCGACCAGTGGAACGGCGGATACATCCACACCCCAGCAGTTTACTGTCACCTTCAACGACAAAGTGCGGCCTCCTCTACGGCAGTCGAGCTCGACGTCACTTTTAAATATGAAACGACTTGTATCGACTGGTGGCACAGGTGCAGCGTCGTCAGCAGGAAGACGAACTCGGCAAGGTTCAGAGACGCCATCGTTTGAAGGGAAAAGTACGTCACCTGCCACGTCAACGGGTACCGCCGGTAGCTTTCCGCCTACAGCACAGTCTGTTGGCTCATCCGAACCCTACTACTCCTCAAATTTTCCAGCAGTTTCAGCAGCCGACTGGAGCCATCTGCCCCAAGACTTGCGCTTCTACTTGGGATATTTTGTGGACAATATCACGCATCTTCACTACTGCATCCCAATCGACTCGGACAACTTTATTCGTGGTACCTTGCCCGCTTTGGCTGTCCGTAACGAGCCTCTGCTTTATGCACTTGTTGCCTTTTCGGCCTACCATTTCATCTTGCGTGATCCGACGGCCAAACTGCAGCAGTTTTTGCAGTACTATGACCAGAGTGTGAAACTTCTACTCGGAATCCTGAAGAGAAAAGAGAAGCATACACTCGGTACTCTTTTGACTGTTTTGCAGCTCGCTACGATTGAAGAGTACCTCGGTGACTGGGTCAATCTCATGGGCCACCAAAAGGCTGCCTTGGAAATGCTTACGGAAATTTATACGCCCGAGACCGCCCCCCAGACATCCGTAGGCCGCATGATCCTTCACTGGTACAGTCGCTTTGATGTGTTTGTGGGCATCATGGGTGGCTTTGAGACAGCTCTCTCTCGCGATTGGTTCATCAGCATCATGGAGTATTATCAAGAGCGCACGACCAGCGAGCCCACAAGCCTAATTTACAAGGCTGAAGATTGCTCTGCACGACTACGACTTATCAGCTTCGATATGTCTTTGCTTTTTGCGCGTGCCAAGGAAGATGACAACGGCGAAAAGACAGCAAATCGGGCAGGCGCCGGCGGCGGTGGCCTGGCCGCATTTCCATCCTTTGCACCAGACGAAACCTTTATGCGAGAGCATGCGCGTATTCTCAGTGCGCTGAATGAGTGGAAAGCTAGCCTCGATGCGATTGTGAAGGTCGGCGACGAAACCACAGACGAGATGAAAGGCAGCGCAGGAGGAGTGCCAAAACACCATCCTCTCCTTGTTACCGACTTCAGTCATGCAGTTTCACTTAAGGAGGACGATATTGTCGACCCGTATCAACCAGGAATCTTGTACTACGAGCCACTTTTTGCATACACGATCATGTCTTGTGAATGGCACTCGATTATTGTTATGCACGAACTGCAGGCTGCGCAACTAGCCATGGCCGCTATGGGTGCCACGCCTCATCCTGCAGCCGGACCATCGCCAATGCCTCAGGGTGTGATGCTCCCTGAAGATATAACTCTACCGGAGGGGATGTCCTTGCCAGCAGGGATGTCCCTTCCGGAAGGCATAGCTTTACCGGAGGGTATGGCTCTTCCTGATGGT
Source organism: Sporothrix luriei (assembly GCA_021398005.1). NCBI lineage: Eukaryota > Fungi > Ascomycota > Sordariomycetes > Ophiostomatales > Ophiostomataceae > Sporothrix > Sporothrix luriei. The sequence goes on from WNLO01000009.1 coordinate 8,182, forward strand.
ATGTCACTCAAAGACGGCCTAGCTGCTCTTGCTGCTATGGGTGCTTCTGGTGGTGTAGCGTCCGGAGACATGGCGGCCATCCAATCTGCTGCTGCTGCTGCCGCTGCCAAGTCTTCTGTGTCTCCTGCAGGCCCGGGAGGTGCCCCAGATGCTGGCGGGCAAATGGGCGCCGCTCAAATGGCGGCCCAGATGTCGGCCGGTATGGCAGGACTTGCCAAGCGTGCGTACACCATCTGTCAAATTTTTGAGACGCTTGAGATGTGGCCGGCCAGCCCGCCAGGATGCTTGATAATATCGCAAGCGATGCTTGCCATTGCTGCTCTTTTCCTGCCACGCGATAGTCGCCACCACATGTGGATTCGACGCAAGTTTGCGTTGATTGAAACTATGGGGTAAGGTTTCTTTCACTCCATTGGGGGAGAAGGGGGGTGAGGGCGATTCTGTCCTTCAATAGCTAACAGCAGCCACAGCTACATCTTCCCGAATACTATGCGTACACGGATGGCCGAGCTCTTCAACGACCCATCCTGTGTTCAGTGGTGGCTGCCCAACAATGAGGGCTTTAGTCCGATTCTGCAAAGCGTGCGTGCCTTTGCCGACGAGCGCAACGTGACGGCCGTATCGGCTCAAACAGAGAACCTGCGGGAAGTCCGGCATATCTTTGCGAAGCTGCAGATCGGTGAAGGCGGCGGAAGCAGCGGCAGTGGTGGCGGAGCCGTGGACGATTCAGATGCTGGCAATCGGGCCAGCAGCGACATAGGGAAGCCAAAGAAAGGTGCCAAGGTTGCATCGAAAGCGGCAAAGGTTAAGAGACGAGGCGTCTAAATGATATCTTGGGTAGCAATGGCACCTTTCAGTGGAACCTTTTAGATTTGGGAAACATTTCACTTTCAACATTTTGCAGCGCATTTAAATCGGCCTTGTATACATAAGATTATATGTTGCACCGACCTAGAGAATAACAAGATTTGCAATCTCATCTTTCTATGTTGGCACGGCATACAATACTCTGGGAAGTTCACCTATTCCCCCGCTGGCCCACCGTCCGGAGGGATTGGTCAAAAATGTCCTGGCTTCAATTTTGTCGTCGGGTTTCTGCAAAATCGATTCGTGTCTGTGGCAGTCTGACAGATGAATGCTGGCTATTAAGACGGAATAAACGGATATCGCAAGAGTGAACATGTAACACAGAAAGTCACTGATGCCAGATGTATTGGCTATCATCAGTAGCTCGTATATTTCCGTATTATTCACACGCTTTTGCTCAACCGCTGTTCCCCAACGCAACTTCGTATCAAAATACAATAATAAAATAATACAGGATAAGGAAAGGAAAAAGGATGAAAATGGACAATTGCAAAAAACACAGCCCAAAGGACATTATGCGGAATGCAATGTAACCTGACTTTCGCCTCCCCCATGCTCGCTATTACGATGTCAGTTTCTTTGATGTTTCCTTCTCTGTACAGTTCCTTGCCGATACTAGCACCTATTTTTCTGCTATCGGTGTTGGTTCTGCCACAACCCCGGTCTCGGCATCGGCGTTGGCCTCTTCCGCCTCGGCCTTGGTTGCTTCATCCTTCGTCAGGGGCTTATCGGTAGTGTCCTTATCACCGGGCGCCGCGACGGCAGCTTCCGGCGTTTCCTCGGTGGCGTTGGAGGTATCCTCCCGGGTTGGCTCAGCCTCCGTCTCAGTTGCTGTTGACTCTTCTTTTGCGGCGACAAGAGCAGTGCCCTCGGTAGGCCCCACGTCCTTGGCGCTTTCGTCCTTGACATTTGAGGTAGCTTCGTCCGTCGCTGTCTCGGAAGCTGCTGGAGCGCCAGTGGACCCCTCCTTGGGAGGCTGCTCCGTAGCCGCCGCTGTACCGCCTGTGGCTTCTGCCAGCTCACCTGCCACGATGACTGTGACTGGTTCGGCAGGTTCTTTCTCCCCGGTAGGGTTTGCTGCACCTGCTCCAGCCGGTTCTGCACTCAGCTCAGACTGTTCCGTTCCGGTGCTATCTGTCGAGGGTACTGCGGCTGTGGTTGCCGGCTCTTGCTCAGCCGGTGCGGCGGACGCAGATTTGTGCTGGTCGTGTTCCACGACAATGGGCACCGACGTTGTCGAGGTGTCTGCACTTGCACCGGCTCCACTGCCGTCCGTCTTTGCCTCGTCCGCCGGAACTTCTTGCTCGGTGACCGTCGGTGGCGTGGTCGAGTCCGAGGACGACGACGGATCCAGTGCGGGTGCCAAGTGGTTGTTTTTAAGGATGGAAATGGGCCGGCCGCCGGCACCCGGTGCAGCGTTCGCGCCGTCCTCGTCTTGCTCCAGAACGGTGGTCACAGCGCTGCCAGTGGACGGGCTGCTACGAATGTGCCGCCGCGTATTGGTGCGACCAACCGCGTGCAGGTGTTCGCTGTCGCCGCCCAGTAGGTCCGCCGCAAGGCCTGTGCCGCTGCCCGAAGAAGAGCCTGCGGCCACCGGTCCAGGGCCGGACCGGTACGCCGAACGATCGCCAGCCGTACCTCCAGACGCCGGGTTCAAGGCAAGGCTCTTCTTGTCGGCGATAGACGACATGGGGATGAGGCCCGGTGCCGCAGTCTCCGTTGGCGCAGTGCTGCTCTCGTTTGTTGCCGGTTCCGCGGGCGCGCTGCTGCCCGACACCGCCACGGACGGCGTGACGTCCAGGCCCTCTGCCTCAGGTGGCAGTTTGTAATTCTCGGCGGGCAGCAAGTCGTACATATCGCAAACTGTTTTGAAGAAGACGTAGAGGCCCGTCTGGCCCTCGACAGACCAGAAGACGCCGCGGTGCTGGAACCAGGCGTGGGCAAAGATGCGGTGGAGACGACGGAACACGTTGATCAGGTTCTTAACGGCCGCGTTCTTGTCATGGGGATCGGCAAAGACGAAGCGGCTGGGGAAGATCTTGGGGTTGGTGACGACATTTGCGGCCCAGTCGAGGGTGTGGCAGCAATAGTCGATGGCGCAGCAGGAGCGCGGCTGTTCGTGGACCGCGCACAGAAACTGCCACTCCGAGGCACGCATCTCGGGACAGGTGGTGGCGCTGCACGGTGGCGTGTCAAAGAGAAAGCCGACAATGAGGCTGTTGCACTGCGCAATCAGAAACCGGCAGAGCTCGTAGAGCCAGAGTGTGCGGTCGGTGCCGGCGGGGGCCTGGGCAAGGATGAGGGCGGTCTCGCGGGAGATGGGGATGGTGTTGCTGGCGGTGTGGTGGTAATGGAGGGCAGCGAGGTGCTCCTGGAGCTGGAACGCCGAGTCGAGCTGGTGGAGTTAGTCGATGCTGTTGCGAAATCGGAAAGAAAATGTGCACAGCAAGCTCACCTCATTAAGCGGGACAAGCGGCGGCCCTGCGGCAAAGTCGGACGCCCGCGTGCCCGGGTGGATGCGGCGCTTGGAGTTGGCATCGAGGATCGTCTGCTCCATCTGCTGCTCCATCTGCTGCTGGGCCAACGTTGCGCCCGAGGCGGCCGGCGACTTGGGCCCGATCTGGATCTCGGCGGCCGGGGGAGGGCTGGGCAGCCGAGGCGAGCTCGGCGGGAGCGCCATGTCTGGGGAGGTATTTTATATTTCCGGAGGCTGTGAGGCGCTTTTGGTGGCAGCCTCCCTCTCTATCATAAAATGGGTTCCGGTACGGTTGTTGAGCTTTGTTTTGTGTCTCGTGTTGATGTGGCTGGCAGGATGCAAGAAATGCTGTCGCGGTTCGGATACGTATGTATGCTCACTGAACAGGCTAGTAGCTACAGCTTGGATGCGAAGTTGTGTGCGCGAGTGTACTGTGTGAGGTCGTGTGTCGTGGTGGGATATGAAGTGACGATGCTGAGAGGTACGCAAGCGCTGGCGATGTTTTTCTGCTCGCGAGATGCCCGATGCGATTCCTTGTTTCTGTTTCTACCTCCTGTCGCTCCTGCCTTACCGCCTTGGAGAAGCTGTCCAGGGGTTGGGTTGGTAACCCGGGCGCTGTAGTCGCTGATTGGCCGGTGCTCACAGAGCTCTGAGTTTCGCTATGACTAATCAGGTAAGTGCCGTGCCGAGTATTTAGGCGGTTGCGGGGCCTAGGAGCGCTAACAGGTGCGCATCAACTTCTGCACGGCGATGTCATTGCGGCGACAAAGGGCGTGGCGGGTCAAAACGTATTTTCAAATGTAAGTTGTGCCTGCATACCACTTCTACAAACTCTACGCCTTGCTGAAATATTTTGTTCAGTGTCATTAAGCGTCAGGGAATAAACAGACGCAAGCTTCTAAGGGAAATATGGACTCTGACGACGACCTGCCGCCTGTTCTCGTCGACACGGGCGTCGGAGCAGACGAGAATGACGCAGAGAATGGGCCCAAAGTGCCTCTGACGATCGTGACGGGTGGGTTCTGAAGTAGTGGCTATTGTGGGATGGATCACTTGAGCCTGGCCTCTGACCGATCTAGGATATCTGGGGGCGGGCAAGACAACACTGTTGAACTACATCTTGACAGCAGAGCATGGCAAGAAGATTGCCGTGATTATGAATGGTGAGTTTGGGACGTGATCTGGCTTCCCCGGCTTTACCATGTCTCCGGATCTACCGCTTATAGCTTGAGATCGAATACTAATTGTTGTGATGTTAAGAATTTGGTGACTGTGAGTCTCGGCCTTGGTTGGGACATGCCTCTGTCGGTGTTGCTTTAAAATCAAACAACTGACGCGCACGCAGCTTTGGACATTGAAAAGTCCTTGACGATAAACAGAAACGGCGAGTCCGTCGAAGAGTGGCTGGACGTTGGTAACGGCTGTATTTGCTGCTCAGTCAAGTGCGTCCTGCCTTCTCAACTGTGAATCTCACGTTTTCGTTTGCTGACGTCACAGAGACACCGGCGTCAACGCCATTGAATCGCTGATGGCCAAGAAGGGCAAGTTCGACTACATCCTGCTCGAGACGACTGGCCTCGCCGACCCAGGAAACCTGGCACCGCTCTTCTGGATGGACGACGGCCTCGGCAGCTCGCTGTTCTTGGACGGCATCGTCACCCTTGTCGACGCCAAGAACATTTTGCGGAATCTGGACGAGCCCGAGGGCACTGACCAGACGGAGGAACACAACCATGCAGACGAGCACGGCCCATTGATGACGACGGCACACGTGCAAATCTCCCACGCCGATGTCATTGTTATCAACAAGTCGGATCTCGTCGATGCGGACGAGCTAGCCCGCGTCAGGGCGCGCATCGAGTCAATCAACGGCCTGGCGCGCATTCACGTCACATCCCAGAGCGCCGTGCCACAGCTCGAGGGTGTCCTTCTTGACCTGCACGCGTACGAGACGGCTGAGGCAGTCGAGCGTGCTGTGCACCGAAAGTACCACAGTCACTTGGATCCGGTACGTTGGCACGCCCTTCCATCTACCTCTGCTGCACATTTCCCCGCCCATTGGCACACACTGACATCCCCCCAAAAAGTCAATATCGACAAAAGCGATCGACCTCGGCGTCCTTGATGCGGCACAGGTTGCCAAGGTCGACAAGTGGCTGCGGTCGGTGTTGTGGGAGAGCCAACTGCCCGATCCTGCCGGCGGGCCAAAACAGGGCGGTCGCAACGACCCGACCAGCTTCGAGATCCACCGCACCAAGGGTCGTCTCGTGCTCAAGAACGGCTCGGACAAGGTCGTCCAGGGCGTTCGGGAGCTATTTGAGATCTTCGACGCCCCGGCATCCTCACCCGCGGAAGAAGCAGCCGACCAGCCAAACGCCACGCCCGAGTCCAGCAAGCTGATTTTTATTGGGCGGAGGCTTGACCAGTTCGAATTTGAAAAGAGCATATTGGGTGCCATACGTATATAGAGAGGGCATGTCAAAGCGTGGTGTTTGCCAACTGCTGTACATATCAAATGAACTCCGTTAAATGCATATCACAAAAGGAATACGTTTGTTGGTGGTGGTGAGATTGTTGTATCTGGAAGCGAATCTGACTCATGCCATTTTTAAAAATGAAGTTGCAGTCTGTCGTCGACATAATTCAAAGAAAATGACCCTTATCCAAAGAAACAAAAGCTGGAATACCGTAAACATGACAATGCAGCTGTCACTTGTCGTCTGAAACGGCACGTGTGAGGCTGAGATGCAGGTGATAGCTGGGCGCTTCGGGGAATTTGACAATAAAACAAGCTGCATAATTAAATAGACAATTCTAAAAACATGGCGGAGGAACGGCGCACGGACGTTTTGTGTAGCGGTTTTCATCGCTTAGAGATATATCCATGTATCGAGTAGTTAAGCCTTCATGCGCTAGTCAACAAAGCCGTATAGTTTTGCGGGGCTTTGAACCTGATTGGCCTTTGTTGGTTGGCTAGTTTTCGCATGGCGAACCTCCCTCGTTTCTTTTCGAGGAATCTCCGACACTACACTGCTCAGGACCTCACAACACACGACCACGAGCTTCTATCTGCACGCCATCCTCTCGCCCACCCCCGCAACCCCTTCGAATTCCCATCTAGCGTGTCGCTGTGCGCGGTGCACATCAATAGCTGTTACCTTGTAGCATTAGCGCGACGTTCGTATTGGTCCACGCTCGCTTTGTATCATCACGAATTCGGCCTCTCAGTTCGGACCGCAGACCATCAACACCTAAGCCCTCGAGCGTACCGCCCAGTCGCATCGACGACCAGCGACGATCTTAGGCGACCCTTGACAGCCCAAGGCAACGTGCCCAGCACAGACTCTGCGAACATAGACCTTCTTCGACCCGCTGCCCAGCATGAATCGACCAGGTATGAACGGCGTTTGCGACCGATACTTGAAGAAACGCGCAGGGGAGGTGAAGCTGGCATACAGGCACGGCTTTCGACGTGTAGGCACACGGCCCTTTGAAGAATGATGCAATGGCATCACTGCCCGAGCGGCACGGGTTCTGGGCATGCTGTTGCGCTTCTTCCATGCGCACAAGCCGTCGCAAGTCCTTTGGGCATGGTTGCGGTAGTGCCTTTGGCCGGATTGGGGGCCACGAGTATCGACACGGCATGGCCGTTGCGATCGCTCGCCCCGTAGCCTCTGCCTATGGCGTTTTGCTGCTGCCGTTGCTCCATCGCGCTTGTTTTGCTGTGTCTCGTCAACGGCCCGTGGCTGACGGCCCGTGGCTGTTACCCCAGCTTCGGTCTCCCCAGACGTTCATGTTTTGCCTGTCCGGATCAGTCGCGCTAACTACTCTTCTCAGGAGGCGCTCCTCATTCCCTCCGGGGCTTACCTAACGGCTACAATTCCCAACAACAGCAGCCACAGCAGGCACGGTCTGTGTCCAGTCGACTTCCTAATGGCAAGATGGGTAAGCAAGAGAAGAAGCGAAGCACGCGGGACATGGCGCAACGGGTCAGCGGGACGGCCAGCGAACGACAACTAACAGGCGTGTTTGCAGGTAACAACAATGCGTCAGGCTGGGCGTTTGGCTCCGGCGTTCCACTCGCAGGCTCGGGCGCCGGTGGCCTGCAGAACCAGGCGCGGCCGCAGCAGCAACTGGGCGGCAACATCAGCTTTGCCCAGAGCTTGGGCGGGTCGCAACCGGCCACGCCTCTGGATCCTTCGTATGTTTTATGATTTCGTGTTTCTTGTCCAGCGGTCTTTTTTTTTTTTTTTTTTTTAATTGTCTTTCATGCCGTTTGTTGCCGCTTGTTGCCGTTTGTGTTGCTTTTTTTGCCGCTTATCCTATCCTCACTTTCCTCTCACCTTCATAACTGCCAACGAACCATTCGACTCCACTCTATTCACTTCTCCAGCCTCGCCACGTCAATGCACTTGGCTGCTCTTCGTCTTGCTCAACCTTTGCAGTTACTTTTTCCCTCTTTCATGTATTTGAACCGTCAACATTTGCCTCCTTTGCCTCTGTCTTCGTTGCGCAATGCCTCACTTCGTTTCACCTCCTGCTTCAAAAATGTGCATCCTGGAGCCAGAGACATTTTCTGGACCGGTTCGACTGCAGAGGCCTTGCAGATCCCCTGCACGACGAGTAGCAAACTCGTCCACGTTGAAGAGCATGGCGTATGCTGCCGCGCTCAAAGGGTACATCCCATCCTAGATGCCTTTCTACTCGGTGCAGCTCCTGTCATAACAGGGACTTTGTCTCGACGCCTTTGCCCGTTGCCGTTTTTTGCTTCCTGTTTCCTTGCTTTCGCCTTGTTGATCGCTGCCTGTATATCGTTGCTCACCTGCTAACCATTCATAGGGAGTTCCCCTCGCTTTCAAATAACACGCAGTTAGCAAATGCTGGCCAAGCATCGTTATGGTCCACGGCCGGCGCGCGAAACATTGGCAGCCAGTCGATACAACGGGGCGCCAACGCGCCCTTGTCGTCGCAGCAGGGCCAGCAGCAGGAGGACATGTTTGGTGCGTCCGCACGACTGCCAGCCAGCCAGAGCTCCTTCCGCTTCGGCAGCCAAGCGGCCAATATTGGCCAGGCCAGCATCGGTCAGGCGAGTATCGGCCAGAACGCACAATCATCACAGCCGGGCGCCATCGACGACTTCCCACCACTGAACCGGTCCGCCGCCACAGGTGAGATTGGTCAGGACCGCGCGGCGAGCCTCATGTCCAGCCTCGGTTACGGCGGCGCCCAGACGTCGGCAACATCACCCGCAGCACCAGGCGGTGCAGCGGCCGTCGGTGCCCGCAGCATAGGTAACGGTCTGCTCAACGCCCTGTCGGCCAACTCGGGCTCGCGCGTCGCCAGCGGTGGTAGCGAGGTGCGGTCACCAGTCGGCACACGGCCGCAGGAGACAAGAAGCCTGACGGCGGAGGAGGACGCGGCGGCACGACAGAAAATGGACGGCGATGCTGCGTCTGCGTCTGCGTCTGCGTCAGCTGCTGCTGCGGCCTCGGCGGCAAGTGCGGCGCAGTCGCCAATAGGAGGAGAGGTTGGCGGCCCGGTGCGAGGTGCCGACGGGCGCAGCTCGATTGGCACGATCAGCCAGGGCGACAGAGCTCCGTCCGGCAAGCTGCGGGAGGAGAGCGAAGCAGCAGTCCACGCCAGCCAAGATCCCCTTGCCGGCATGGCGCCGATCGACCGGTGGGGCATGAAGGGCCTGCGGTCTTTGCTGAACAACCCAGAGTACAGCGCCATGATCTCGGGTTACGGACTGGACCTGAACGCGCTTGGTGTAGATCTGAACTCGAACGAGTGAGTCCCTTTTTCATTCATTTTTCCTCCTTTGTTTCTTGGCTTCCCTTGAATTCCACCACTAACTGAACAGCCTTTTGTCCACGCAAACGTACTCGCTGTTTGACGGCGTTGCACCGCGGCCGGCCATGCCCAAGTTCCGCCTGCCCGAGTGCTACAAGGTGTCCAACGTCGGTCCGATCGAGAGCAAGATTGCGAGTTTCAACGAGGAGACCCTGATGTGGATCTTCTACTCGTGTCCAAACGACATCAAGCAGCAACTTGCTGCCATTGAGCTGTACGTCCCGGGAGAGTCGAAACATAAAACGTGCTGTGCCGTTGTGCAACGTATTTTACAAACACTAACGCGCAACAGGAATAACCGCAATTGGCGTTGGCACAAGCGGCAGCAGGTCTGGCTCACCAAAGACGACCTGATGATGCCGCAGGTCCTGAGCATGAACCACGAGCGTGGCTTCTACATTGTGTGGGACGTGTCGACCTGGCGCAAGGAGCGGACAACTAGGGAGATCACTCTCAACTATGGTGACCTGGACAATGCCCCGGTGGCCGCAGGGGGCGCCGTCTAAGCAGGGCCCTTGTCCAGAGCATGGATAACTGGGGCAGGGAAAGGGAGCAGAGGAAGGCAGGGAGGTTTCTTGCTTGTTTTTTGGGGGGGTCCGGTTTTATCATTAGGAAATGAGTGGGGGAGCCGCCGTCGTGCTCTCTTGTATTTCATCATCGCCTTCTTGTACGTTCGTGTGTCATTTCGGCTGAACGTGGGACCGCTATTTTTAACTCGTTTATTTTTTTACTTGTTCATTTGTGTTTACTTGCTGCTGAGGTCTACCTAGCCTCCTCGATGGCTGCTTACTCTTGTATATTTACTCTTCCGGGTTCTTGTATGGTTTTTTCAAAGGTCCCGAACAAACACGACTTTCTCTCGCCCGTAAAGCACGTAATCTCTGAGTTACTGGCATTTGCATATGTGATCCAGAGCGCCTCAGTGAAGTGGCACTCCAAAGATTTCGTCAAGCCACAAAAGGAAAGTAAAACGTATATGTGCGGAAAAAAGAAGGAGTACACAATAGGTATCGAAGTACTTCTTCGTTTGTGAACGCTTTATAAAGTCCGGGGAGTTCGTGACACCAGAGATTTATTAAGGTCAAGATAGAATGTGTTAAGATGTGCTTATGTGGGGAAAGTGGCACAAAGAGGAGACAGGGACAGAAGAGAAGCATTTCGACAAAATGTCGCACATTGTGGAAAGGGTGGCGGGGCGGTATGTGAGTATGAGAGAGACAGCGACAAAATGGATCAAAGTGGCAGACTGGTGATGGTGATGTGATTGTAAAATAAGAGAGCAAAAAAAGCAAAGAAAGACAACAGGCCAGACAGTGGGAAGTAAAAACGTCCAAGACGAGGCATACGAGATAACCTCCACTTCATGCCTGTATACTGCCAGGCGGCAAAATAGAACGAAAAGGTCAAGAAAACCAGAAAATCCACACAATGTCTTTTGAGCCATCTCCAAATAGCCCCCCATTCCATGTCCTGTACAATGATTTATGCCGTTTCCGACCCCAGTCTCCCCTCCATCCAAGCATCTCCCCCGTCTCTTGTTTTGAACGGTGTATGTATCTTCTGGCGCGAAGAAGGTGGTAACAAGAGTGCCCTCGGCTCCAAAAATCGAGAAAAAGAATAAACAGCTGCTGGGGAAAAGCACACGCTCCCACTCAGACATTTTTCTTTTCCATTTAGTGCCAAGTACCGTTGCTGCCCATAAAGCCTTCCTCCAGAGTCCGCTCCTCCAGGTTGCGGATAAAGTCGCGGTTGCTGCCGCCACGGCCCGAGCTGCCACCGCCGCTCATACCGCCGCCGCCAGCCATGCCACCGGCACCCATCCCACCGCCGGGGCCCATGCCGCTGGGACCGGGTCCCATCTGCGTGGCACGGCTGCCGCGGCGGACCGGCCGGCCGGACTGGTCCAAGCCCATGCCGTCGGATGGCGGCGGGTAGTAGGCCGGGCTCGGCTGCAGGCGAATGGGCTGCGTCGGGTCAAGGTGGCTGGCGACTCGCTGGATCGCCGCCGGAATGCCGCTCATCTGCTGCTCCATCGTCGACGCGCGCTGCCTAGAGCGTGCCCCCGCGGCGTTTGGCTGCTGCTGCTGGTACGGGTTCTGAGGCGTTCCCATGGACGAGCCATAGCCGCCGGCCGAGGCCAATTGTGGCTGGGCCTGCTGCGCCATGCCCATTCCGGCGTACGGGTTCTGCGGTGCACCGGCGTATGGTGGTGGCTGGGGTTGTGCTTGGACGTGGTTGTTACTGGGCGCGTACATGTTGCCGGTGTTGTAGAGAGGGAGGCCAGGCTGGCCATGTTGGACCTGGGGCGGCGGCGGTTGTTGTTGTTGTTGCTGTTGTTGCTGCTGCTGCTGGTATGAGTTGGCGCTCATCGCGTAGGCGTTTTGGGCAGCGGTGTTTGCCTGCGCCTGCGCAGCTTGGGCCCGCTGCTTGCTGATGGCCTCGGCTTGCTGCTGCTGTTGCGTACCGGGAGCCGGTGACCGGTTCAAGGAGCTCGACTTGAGGTTCATGGGCGGGACAAAGGGGCCGGTGAATTTCTGCTGCGTAATGAAGGGATGTAGCTTCGCTTGTTGTGGGGACCATCTCTCCAGAGGGTTAATCGTCAGGAGGCCCCGGACAAAGTCAATGAACGCAATGCGGTTGTTCATTTCTGGAGTTGGGCGTTAGTAGGAGTCATAGAAAAGAAAATTCTGGGATAAAAGAAGAACATCTTACCTCTGTCGATCTCGCTCTGTTTCATGTTCTTCCGTGGCATAGGGTATGTCTTGATGATCTCGGGTAGTGTCGTGGCTTGGAAGTAGCGCTTGCTAGGTTGCTCTTTGGTACCATGGTCCCGTGAGTATTGCTCCATCGACTTGAGCTGATAGGTGCGACGGCCGAACTCGTCGGCGCGTCGCTCGAAAAATTCGCCAGCCTGCTTGCCCATCTCGATCATCCAGTTTGGCGGGTTGCCCAGCATCTCGACAATGCGCATCACCTGATTGTACTCCGACGAGCCCGGGAACAGGGGCAGACCGAGGAACAGCTCGACGACGATACAGCCGAGCGACCACATGTCAATAGCGGAGGAGTATGGCAGGCCCAAGAGGACCTCGGGTGAGCGGTAGAAGCGCGACTGGATATACGTGTAGACGGTCTGGCGTTCGTCGCAGGCGGAGCCGAAATCGATGATCTTGATGATGGGACTTTCGAGGTTCTTAAGCAAGATATTCTCCGGCTTCAGATCGCAATGAATGAGGCGGGCCTTGTTGAGCAGGGCGAGGCCGTTCAGGAGCTGCTGCGCGAAGACGCGGACGAGGGTTGTGCTGAGACCACGGAACTGGTTCTGCTTGATCAACTCGTAGAGGTTGACGCTCAAGAGCTCAAAGACGAGACAAAGATGCTGCCGGTGGATGAATGTGTCTTTCAGGCGGAGGAGATGGTGGTCGTCGTTTTTGTCGAGTTTCGTGTTGAGCTGAAGTGCGCCTGTTAGCGAGGAGCAAACAAGGGGCCATATAGAAAGGGGAAAGGGGAAAGTTTTAACAGGCAACGCTCCTTGAGATCAACTTACCAAATCCAGGACAGACACCTCCATCATACTCTGGTTGAAGTAGGCCGTCTTGTTCTTGATGACCTTGACGGCAACGACTTCTTGTGTTTTGAGGTTCTGGCACTTGACCACCTGGCCGAAAGTACCTTGACCGAGAACATCAAGAATGAGGTAGCGGTTTTTGTGCCCTGCTTCTTCGGAACCGAGGATGTCGTTCACGTAGAGGATGTAGTCGCTGTCCTCGTTGTCGAAGCCGTCGTTCTTGAGGCCCTTGCTGGGCTTGGTGAGCACTCGGCGTGGATTGCGCGACGACTCGTATTTGAAATGGGGGTTGCAAATGCGGTAGGTTGCGGGCAAATGGACAGTGAGCGCTTGCAGGGGCTAAAATGGATCATAACAAAATCGTCAGCAGCAGAAATCACAAGGTGTATGCAAAAGCAAGCACAGAAGCAGACTCACGCTGATGAATCCGCCCTCAGGGTTCGCTCGCCGGAATGGCGGCTGGGTATTGACAATGGGGCGTAGCTCGCTGACGGCCCGGAGTTTCTTAAACTCTGGAACAGTGGTCGAAGCGGGCTTGCCGCCCGAATTGCTGCTACCGCCGCTGTTGTTGGCCAGCGTCATGGCGGGCAACTGTGGCCGCCGAGGCGATTTATGGTCGCCGTACGTGCTGTCCATGGGCGAGAGCACGCTCGACGCCGGCGAGTAGAGGTCGCTGCCGACAGGTATCAGGTTCAGCAACGGTGGTGGCTGCTGCTGCTGCTGCTGGGATGGACCCTGGGACGGCTGGCGACTGCCGCCACCGTAGTACGGGCTTTGGGGGTGATATGGGCTGCTCTGGGGCGCATAGCCGTCCTGCGGTCGAGCGGGCGACTGGCGCTGCGTCTGTTGCTGGCTAGCTGGGGTGTACTGGGCGGCCGAGGACGAGGTCTGTCCAGATTTCGGGGCGTAGGGGGTGTACGGAGAGGTGGGCGAGAGCGCCTCCATGGGCGAGTAGCGCTGGGCCGCCTGGGACAGCTCGTGAGGCGAGTGCAGGCCGGACGCGCGGCCACCGCCCAGAGGGCCGCTGCTGGACAGGCTATGATGGTGGTGAGGACGGATGGGATACTTGACGCCCGCGTAGGGATCGTGGTTTCCACCGGACGCGGCGGCGGCGGCAGCAGCGGCTGCGGCTGCGTCGTGCATTGGGATGTCGCCGTTGTTGTCGCGGGCGGATTGCGGGCTAGTGACCATGGGCGAGCCTGGCAGGTTCTGTGCGCTCAGGCCGGCACCGCCGCTTCCCGAGTACTGCTGCGACGGGCCACCACCATTGTATTCCCGCCCAACATGGCTGCTGCCATTATACTGTCGTGAGCCATTGCCGGACGGCTCGGAGTATGCAGGCCATTGATCCATCGTGGCGGATTGATGGCGAGCTCAATCGTCGAGAGGTGTCGGGCCACTGGGGAATGAGAAGAGACGGACGTGGAGGGCGAAGAGCCCAGGCGCGTCTGGGGTCTCGAGACGTGCAGCAGAGTCGGTGTATAACGTCCCGCCAATCCAACGTAGATGCAGTTTGGCCAGCTTCAGCGTTCGAGTGTTCGGTTCGGCGCGTCTCGTCGAGTCTGAGGCGGAGGGGACGAGCGTGGCGAGACAGAGGCGTCAAGGCGTCACAGCGTCACGGCGCCAAAAGAGAGCGGGAAACCAACAAAAGCGTCGTCGGATCGATCGCTGTCGTCGATGTGTTGTTGTTGGGCGGCCGAAGGGGGAGAGGAGCGCAGCTAAGAAGCTGAAACCCGCAAGCTTTGCTTAGTGATGCAGAAAATAAAAAGGGGAGTTGGGAAGAGGGACCGCCGGGGATGAGAGAGAGTGGAGGGGAGAGGGGGCAACCGCCTGTGCTTGTGCCTGCGCCTGTAGCCCTGGCGCCCTTTCGCCTGGTCGCGCTGTTGCCCTGTAGCCCTGTAGCCGTGTAGAAGCGTAGGCGCTGGGATAGAAGAGCGCCAACTGGGGGCTTTCGCGTGCCTCGGACGCCACGAGGGGAGAATGAAAGTTGACGAGGTGCGGAGGGCGTTTGTCGATGCTAGGGGAAAGCGACGATGTTTTTCGTCTCTATCGTACTTTTTTGCTCTATTGCCCCTGCCTGGGGGAAACCGCGAAAAGTTTGTGGCTCGTTCCTCCGCTAAGTCTTGCGGAGATGTTTTTGTTTTGGGCGCCTGCCAGTCTGGCTGGTGAATGGTATTCACAGGGGAAGGAGGGGAGGGCGTGCGGGAAAGAGTGGTGATTGGAAGGGGCCGAGGAGGGGAAAATGCGGTGCGGCTGGGCTTGCCCATAGGGGAGGGAGCAGGGTAGGAGCAGCAAAAGCAGCAGGCGCCCAGCGCATGCAGAGCGCTTGTCAGCGGCCCAGCGCTACGAGAGCGAAATTGGGTGCTTTTGGGCACCCATCCCACTCCACCGCCAAAAGGCGCACTACGCCAGTTCCGTCAGGCTTGAGACAACTGGGGTTGCGACTCGTCAGCCACGACGTATCTTCCTCCGTGGGCGGCGCGGGAATAAATTGGGCCCAGCAAGACCTAAGAATCGAAATTCCAATCGTGTCATCGTCAACTGTATGGAGCATGGAGCACGAGAGAGGCTCATGGTTGAGTCGTAAAACGCTGACTAAGTTACGAATGCGCAGAGGCCAACCCAGAGGGCAAGAGCGAGCGATTGCGACAGCAGACGGGCGATGCAACGGCACGGAAGCATCAGACGTCATCCCATTGTTGGCAGGCGTTGCCTGGTTCCTTCCTGTTTTGCGCGCCTTTGGACGCGTTTCTCAACGTGATGGTTGACTTGCTTGTACGCAGAGCCCGTATTTCTTGCATTTCTTGCATTGCGGCGTTTGTGTAATCGTTTCAGCCTGTACGCAATGTCCATAGATACGCTCGCTTCTGTCGCAGATTCCACGCGGCCATTTCCCAGTTTCGTCCCGGCGTACTTGGAATATGGAGCACAGAGCATGGTATCACTCAGATACGCCGGTCGCTCTTTCCTGCTTGCTCGCGTTTAGCCGCAGCAAACCCAAGCCCCAGCAGCCAATCAGAATCCGACGGAGCTCTGCTGCAGCCACAACAGCCACAGACGCCACAGCGACCTTGCGAACGCAATGCCAGTCGTTGGGTGTCCAAACAGAAAGCGCCAGAGAAGCATGAAGCTGTCAAAACACGCACACAGCGGGCTTACCGTAGTCTGCGCATAGCGAGACAGCTCGTGGTGTGCTCCTTCGGCACACTTCCCCAGAGAGGACCGAGCGGCAGACGTCGAATAACACAGATTTCCGTGCTTTGGTGGACGCCATGTGGACCCACATCACCGCTGAAATGTGCAAGAAAGAGAGGAGGTCGCAAAAGTGGGTCCACGACGTTTGTCAGGACTGCCATCGATCACACAGCTCACTCGATCTGCAAGTGAATGAACTTCAGCTGGAGGAAACAAAATCGCAGGGAACTGACAGCGTGAGTCTCGACTTACAAATGAGAACGTTGGAGGTTGCATGGAACCCACTTATTCTAGTGGCTGGCCGCCTCCGGGCGACTGCCGCTGGCCCAGTTCTAGAGCCCCCAATAAGCCATACTCTGAAGTAACTCACAGAAGCTCTGACTTGCAAGTCCTACAGCACCTCGTCACTTTCTCGCTCGAACGGACGGTCTTGACGCAGGCCAGCACAGAAAATGCAGGAAATATCCATTACATCCTAGAGGTGGGCCTGCGGTCTCCAAATCCCCAGATCCCCAGAAAAGAAGGCGGACCCGCTAGTTTCCGGTATTTTGGCCCAAACCGCATATAGTGTAAATCATGGCCGGGCCCGGCCACGTTCGGCCAGAGCGCTTATGGGCTGTTGTCGGCCCCTTGCAGTACAACCCCGACAGTTTGTGAAAGCGTGCCCGAGAGCCTCTACGAGAGTATCGAGAGGGGAGGGGACGCTGACATCGAGAGAAAACATAATAACATACTACCACCCATGGCTTCATGCATCTCCCGTGCAACCGTCGAGCACGCTCCAGACGTCAGTACACAGGACAACATCAACACCTCATGTGTGCACAGCTGAATTGTCGTGAACAAGCCCATAACGGAGACTGCAAAATCACTCGTGACGACTATTTGGCACGCTTTGCCACTCCAACAGGAAAGGCCACAAATCACTGTGGCCTTTCATTCACTTAAAACCAACGACGGACCCAACCGACGGGCACATTGGCTCGGCATCGCAGTTTAAAATCAAAGAAGGACAGCGAAGCCTCGGCAAGAAAAAAGACACCGGGAGAACAAGAAGAAAAGACTCGGAAGGACATCCTCGAGACTTCCTGGGCACGGAAGAAGGCGAGAACAAATTCGTCCCCAGCACAATCAAGCAAAAGACCTCATGAGGAGTCCACTCCAGATCCAAGAGGGAGAACGTGCGGGTGGGCGGACACAGGCAGCAACAGCAGAAAGACGGCCATGGTGCTCTCCGATGTGGCCGTCTCCAACGTCACTGCCGCAGACGGCTCGATTACCCGGGCCGATTTCACAGCAACTACTGGCCTCCCCCGTTCCTGTATACGAGCCAAGTCACCACAACAGCCTCAGTGGGAGCAGTTGGCGAAGTGGCAAAAGCAACGGAAACATATTTGGTCTCTGGCCATGTCCTCATCCTAGCGAAGTAGCGATGGTGCCGAAAATTGCCGATCTGTGGCCACGGCGCGCGAGCGAGACCTTGTCATCGTCGTCCTGGCTCGACGACTATTGCAACCCGGCCGTGGCAGACTGTGATGACGACCCAGATGAGGAGGATGATTTCATCTTCTTTCCAAGGCAACAGGATGGTCAGCAATGCCACGAGCAAAACAACTTTGTGCTGCCTCCAACGTGGCTACCCAGCGTCCTTGACGATGATGCTGTTGAGTCTCTGCCACAACCGACAACGTCACAACATTCTTGGCTTTCCTATCATCCTTCGTCGTTTCACCACCTGACAGCCCAGCAAAACGCCCTAGGCATGCTTCACGACGATAGATTTCATCGGGCCGAAGCTTTTCCAGCAGAGCCGCAAGTCATGCGTCAGTACCAACGGCAATATAAACTCCATCTCCAGCATCAGCCACAACTAAGTCAAGCGGTTGTTGCACCGCTCACAACTACCGCCCCAGCAGCAACAAAAACCTTCAAGCCCATGCAGATGGTCTTCCGCGAGCACCGACGGGCCTCGGCTAGCAGCACGGGCACGAGCAACAGCGGCGGAGCTAGCGCCGGGACAACCACCACAGCGACGACAGCTGCGACAACGGATACGGCGTTTGGTGACGCTATGATGCACCAGCAGGCACCCACAGCAGCTGCCGTTGCCACTGCGCGACGCGCGTCCTCCTCATCCGCCTCACAGCATCCTTACTTCCGGGCGCCCCTGTCGTCATCGCCGTCGTCCACGTCGGCGAGCTCAGTGGCGTCCTTGGACGGCGGCGCCGCCCTCCTTCCGCTGGACGAACAGGTCTTCCGTCGCCAGCAGGGCATCAGTCTCAACTACCGCGGCGACATCCGCAACCCCCACAACCGCGGCGACCACATCCCCGCCCACCTCAATACCTCGCTCTTTCTGATGGGCCTGCCGCCGCAGGCGACGGTGGGCGACCTCCTGCGCGCCGTCGCCGCCCTGGGCCCCACGGGCCGCGTCTTTGCCGCCTCGGTCAATCCGCCCGACCCGGCCCGCCGGCTGCCGCTGGCCGCCGCCAAGATTTCCTTTTTCACGCGCCAGCAGGCCGAGCGGCTCAAGGCCCTCATCGACGCTCAGCAGCTCGTCATGCTGGACGCGCGGCCTGCGGGCGCCGCTCAACCCGATGCGGTGGGTGGTGGTGGTGGCGGCAACGGTGGTGGCCGCCCTCTCACCATCCGCTGCGCGTGGAACCGCGACAAGAAGCCGCCCCGGCAGTGCGTACAGGCGAGCGAGTGCCGCGTGCTGCGGATCCGGGGCCCGGCCGACGTGGTCAACTTTGAGGCGCTGGCCGCGTACTTTGACGAAAAGTTCCGGTACGAGCTGCAGGACGTGCGTGTCGTGCCAAGCCCGGCCGCAAACGGCGACGGCGACGGCGATGGCGACAGCAGCAGAAGCAGTAGCTGTGCCGGAAACAACTGTCTGTCGAGCGGCGGTGCGTTGGGCGACGAGCAGACAATGGAGTGGCGGTTTGCGAGTTTCCAGAGCCAGGCCATTGCAGCCAAAATGGCGCTCAACCAGGAGCGCAAGATGGTACGCGTCGAGTACGGCCGGGATCCGTGCGAATGGGGCGAGTGCTCATAGGCATCAAGACCGGGAACATGGTGATAGGAAAACCAGGGACATAAAATACCAAGGCCTGACAGGCATTCGAGGGAAAGGAAAGCCACACGACAGCTCAAGAGGAATCAGTTGACAGTTGTTCAAAGCCACAGTCGGCCACAGTCGCAAGTGATACATCGAAGAGGATTCTGTATGAATAGCTGTGTCTCGTGCGGTCTCGATGTGAATGTATATTGCAACGAAAATAGTTCGAAACAAAAGGCAACTCCAGTCAAGACAAATGCTAGGAAGCATTCCTTGGTTACAAAAGCTGCCAGTTATTTTGGCGACTCTCTTACGCTGGCGCTCTGTGGCCGTTTTAGCGCTGTAACGACGCCCGTGAATGTTCCTTACAAGTCACCACTAAAAATGTCACATCCCCAGAGCTGGTCCAACCACTTCCAACATTTTCATCTCGTCTCTCTCTTACAACATCAGCAATGCCACGATCTGACGAGGCCGAATCGTTTTTCTTTGCCGCCTACAGCGCCATTCAGGAGGTGCCTTATGGGAAAGTGACCAGCTATGGACACATAGCAGCACTCATCGGAACCCGTGAGTTTTACCGAGTATAGCGTACAGCGTACTTTGACCGCCTTATGCCACATGTCCCGTCGCTGACCCATACTGCAGCACAACGGCCCCGCCAGGTCGGTATCTGCTTGCGACACCTGCCTGAAGAGGGCAGCGTCCCTGAGGGCATGCTGTCACGCTTCCACACGGGCACGGTGCCCTGGCAGCGCATCATCAGTGCCAAAGGCATCATCTCGCCTCGGGGATTGGCCGCGGGTGGAGCAGGCGGCCGGAACCGACAGGCGGCGGCGTTGCAGGCAGAAGGCGTGGACGTGATTGCGGATGCGATGGGAGAGCTGTCGGTGGACCTGAAGCGGTACGGCTGGTTCCCACGACAGCTGCCCTCTGAGGCAGCAGAGAGACGTGATGGAGGCGGAGGAACGGAAGGACGTGGCGGAGGGAATGGAGACGTAGAGGTGAAGGAAGAAGACGTCGAGGTAAAAGAGGAGGACAGCGATTGAAGCCGGGGTGGGTGATGGCTTGAATCTATATGGAAACTGATCCCATGTTACGAATATTACGAATACAAGAGAACAGATTAAAGTTCATAAACAATCAAATGGTAAAATTGTATTTATCTTTACTATCATAAGAGTCATAGTCATAGAGTCGTTAGGTCGTTACGTTACGCATCTAGGGGCAGGATCTGTCAACAGTTCGTCTTTGATACTCAAAGAATCAAGTAGGTAACCATAGAAAAAAGTGCAAGCAAGACAACTGTCAGATAGCGGTTGGACTATTTATCCACATGAAATTCAGAACAGGTCTGTGAAAAGTGTTTTCTCATCATAGAAGTCGAGCAAGCGGGAAGGAGGATGCAGAACAAGCACATACCGGATGAGATGGGCGTGAGGTGTCGCCGGCTGGCCAACGATTCTCTCACGTACGGTCCCCTCGCTTCTGCTTCTTGGCAGAAGGACCAAAGAAGGCATCCATCGTCTTCTGCTTCGGGTCAAACCGAGCACTGCCGATGCCACCACGGGTTTTCTTCAGCCCGTCAAGGTGCGCCACACAGTTTACTTTCGTAACTTGGAGTCGGATTCCATCAGCGCGTTGACCGGCACCCCTATTCTTTTCGTCGTCCTTCTCCTCGGTCTCCCTCTTGGTAACAGCCATGACGAGGTGCCCTGTATTGTTCCACGGGACACGCAGTTCTAGTCGCCTTCGCTGCGCTGCTTCACTACCACCGACAGCCAGGGACGGTGGCAATAGACGCTCAAGCTCCGACGGCGCATAAGACAGTAGCAGCGACGATAGGATCACGTTCAGGATAAGGCCGTGTGCCACAACCACGATGGCACGTCGACAATGCACACCCTTGAGCGTGTCCGCCGCACCAGCATCCAGAAGAGGATGCAGGTGCCTGTCGATAAACCGCTCTGCACGCACGCGCATTTCGTCCCGCGACTCGGCATCGGCAAAGGCATTTCGGCCGCCATCAGCGTCGCCAGCAGCCGCCGGTGCCCCAAATCGGACCCCCTCGCCCGAACGAAAGTCTCGCTCGCGCAAGTCGGCCGACTTGACGACGTCCGTCGCCGCGCACACCTCGTTCCGGCCTCGCTTTTTCTGGGCGTCAAGGATGGCCGAGGCCGTTGCCAACGCGCGCTGAAGATCCGACGAAAAGATGTGCGTGATGGCAACGGCATCAGCGGACGAGTTACACGTTGCAGGCATCCCAGCAAGGTGGGTTCCTAGTCGCTGTGTCTGGAGAACGCCATGGGCAGTCAGGGCAGAGTCGCGAGAACCAGCACTGCAATCGGGACAGAGAGGAGAGAGGAAAGGAGACGAGAAGACGCGTGAGTCCAGGAAAGAACAGCAACAGGCCTTGGAAGCACGCGGCCAGCCACGAGAAGGAACCAGAAAAAGGCAACTAGGAGACTCGATTCTGCACTGACTAGAGACCAGCCACGTTGTCGACAGACTCGCCATGGCGGACGAGGATGAGACGCATTTCTGCTGTCGTCAAAGAGACGCCGTAATACGGTTTCGGTTTCGGTCAATCGAAAGCCAGAATGAGCTTGTCCTTTGCTAGATGGCAGCAGATGCCATTTCCTGGTCTCTTCTCGTGGTTTGTGGCTGAGGGTGCCGGACGGCTTGGTTGGGTAGAAAACAATCCAGAAATGAAGAATCGATGGGGAGAAGAAAATTAGAATTTGGAGAGAAAAGAATTTTCTAGCTGTTGAAATAGGGAGGAAAGTGCCGAAATAATGGCGGTGAAGAGTGGCAGAACAGGCACTGTGGTGGTGAGAGTAGTGGAAACTGCCTAGGCAAAATAAGCTTTAACTGAGCTCGGTATGTGTAAAACCTTCTGAACGGAGCTGTTTATCTGGCGGTCTCGGTATTAACTTATTGGGTGGGTTGTTTTCAGATTTTTTTTTTTATCTTTTTATCTTTTTTTTTTTTTTTTTTTTTTTTTTTTTTTGTTTTTTTTTATTTTTTTTTTTTATTTTTTTTTTTTTTTTTTTTTTTATTTTTTTATTTTTTTTTTTTTTTTTTTTTTTTGGTTTTCTTACTTTCATATTCACTCAAATGTCAATTATTTATTTCACATTCATAAAAAGAAACATACTGTGCAGAAAACCAAGCCAAAAAAATCTGGAAAGAAAACCGCATAATCGTGTATTTGATCTTGAACAAACTTGGAGACCACAAGCAATACGATTGCAGCTTTTTTTCAACGATAAATCAATAAATTACATAATCTATTGCTATGCATAAACTATAAGACCAGAAGTCGAGGTGACTCCAGTCTCGTGATCGTTTTCATGGATGTGAAGTGTGGGTATCATGTCATCGTTACTGCGGCTGAATCATTGCTTCCTCTGCTTTCCTTTCTTCCTCTCAACGGATGTGCTCCTTCTCTTGCTGTGGCTGCAGTGTTTTCCGTGGCCAGTCCGGACAGATGTCGATGCGGTCCCGCGGCCACCAGAACTCGCAAAACAGGTACAATAGGTAGTCGATCACCACACAGAGGCAAAACAATTTGCCGGCCCAGATGCCGCAACCGTAGTACCGCTTGAGGCGGTCAATGAGCGCAAAGCTCTGCACGCCCGAGCGCCCCCGCGTCGCGCTCCAGCCGCCCGCCGTACCACCACCGCCGCCGCTGCCGCTGTTCGTGGCCATGTCGTAGCCGTAGAACTCGGCCTCGCTGATGGCGCCCGTGATGCCGTTGTAGACGCGCTCGGTTCGGGCCGCCACGTTGGTCCATGAGTACATGGCCTTGACCTGCTCGTGGAAGCGCTCCGTGCGCACCTTGTTGGCCCGCAGGGCCCCAATGGCGCGCCCTGTCGCCGCCACCAGGTCGTCCTCCTCGGGCCGCGCAAACACAGTCATGTGGGACGGCAGCACTTCGGGGATGCCACCGACCTGCGTGCACACGACGTACAGCCCGCAGCTGGCGGCCTCGACAATGACGGTGCCAAAGGCTTCGGTCAGACTGGGGTGCAGATAGATGTGGCCGCGGACCATCACATCGCGCACGTCCTCGTGGCGCACGGGTCCGAGCATTTCGACACGGTCCTGCAGCACGTTCTGCTCAATCATTTGCTTCAGGTCAATGGCCTTGGGGCCGGACCCGGCAATAATGAAGCGTGTGTTGGGGTGGTTTTCGAGGATGCGCGGGATGGCGGCGACCAGAAGGTCGGTGCCCTTGTTGTAAAAGAGGCGGGAGATGACAACGATCGTGATGGGGTCGTGCGGGCTGAGAAGGTGGGCAGGCGTGGGCGGCGACGCCGCCTGGCTGACAAACGATGGCTTGGGAGGCGACGTGCCGTTTTGCGTGGACGAGGACGAGGACGGGCGGTGCAGCGTCGGATGCTGCGATGACAGCGGCCCACTCCCTGATGCATTGCTCGTCAAACTGCTCGGTGGCCCGGCGTGTTGTGTCTCGCTTGCCGTCGGCTTGTTGCCCTGGCTTGCCTGGCTGTCGTGGCTCGCGTGTCGCCGGTGGTGGCGGTCCTGGTACTGGCTCTGCAGGTGCTGCTGCTCCTCGGTCGACAGCGGCTTGAAGTTTTCCGCGACCACGGCGTTGGGGATGACCGACACCAGCAGCGGGTCGAGCGAAGCCCGCAGCACCGTGTTCTCCTTGCACGTGTGGCTCACGCAGATGACGTGGTCGACGTCGCTGAGCCCGAACTTGAGCAGCTTGTTGGCGAGGATGCTCGTAGCATCCGCAAAGCCGAACAGCGAGTGATCGGTGTAGACGGTGCGAAGACCCATGGTGCGCGCGTGCAGAATGGCCTCGTGGCAGAGACTGCTGAGACTGGCGTGGCCGTGCACGATGTCAATCTGCTCGCGGATGACAATATTGCGGAAGAGGGGGAAGAAGGAGAAGACGGTCGGGAAGGTGGTCGAGCGGTAGATGACGAGGAATGGCACGTGGTATACCTTGATGCCGTTGGTCAGGTAGCGCACGCCCTTGCGGTCACCGTACTCGTGCGTGATGATGACGACCTTGTGGCCACGGTCGATGAGCTTCGATGCGACTTGATAGATGTGGCTTTCGACACCGCCGGGCTGCGGGAAGAAGAAGTCGCTGACCATGGCGATGTTGTATGTGCGGCGCGCCATGGTGGGAGATAGGGGCGGGCTAGACAGGCCACTCGGGAGGGGGTAGGCTGCGGTGCTTTGAGTCGAGATGTTGTTGATCCAAGGCCGGATGGCATGCAGTTGTTTGAAGAAGTGACGTTGATACTGGGAAGCTTAGTGTGCTGCTGAGCGCGACAGTGCACGGGCCACGTGATGGTCAGGGGTAATTTGGGCCACAGAGGCAACAATATAGGCGGGTACAGGCGATTTAGTGGTTGTGTGCCTCGTTCCTGCCGCTACAAAGGCCACTGTAATAACAACTACCATCGTATGGGCCAGGCCAAGTAAGGTGCAATGGACTGTTGACAAGGAATTACGCACAACAACGAAATCAAAAGTTTAAAGGAAGGAGCAAACGGCAGAGACACGAGAAAAGAAGACTCTGAAAATTTGGATAAAATTGTAGACACTCAAAACACAAACACACGCCTCATCATGTACAAGATTGCAAGTTGCGCGTACTATATACAAACGTTTGTTCTCTTCAGGTGACCTGGCACGATCGCCTAGGTCGCTGTCTGTCGGAGCAGGAACTTTGTAGCCCATTCTGCGGCGCTTTTGACAACGACCGTTTTCCTGAAAGCTGGCAGCCCCTGGCGTTCCCATGCGTCGAGGAAGAGTGCACGGTACGGCGCCAGGTTGAGCATCGCGCCCGACAAGATGAGCATGTCAGAGCTCGGCGTGCACAGGCGTGACGTGGCGAGGCGCTTGATGCTGACAACGAGGCTCAAGGCGGCGTCCTGGAGGATGCCCAGAGCGTGGGCGTCGGGTGCGGTACCATTATCAGGAAATGCCAGTGCGGTGACGACGCGCGCGACCTCTGCAATCTGATGCTTGGGCTCGCGGTCGGCGTTGTACAAGATGAGCGGCAAGAGCTGTGCAGGGTCGCCCGTGCCGAGTGCTGCCAGCACAGCCGTCTCGAGGTCGGACGCCTCGCGCGAAGTGTGGCCTTGGCTAGGAGGAGCCTCTCCCAACAGGGCCGCCTCGTCGGCCGGGAGCTCCATGTCTGCGAGCACGGCCTGCAGGGCCCGCCGGCCGATGTCAAAAGCGCTGCCATCATCGCCGAGCAGATGACCCCAGCCGCCGGCACGACTGACCGGTTCGACGGCGCCATCGGGCCTCTTGCGCACGGCCACGGCGACAGACCCCGTGCCGGCAATAACACACAGGCCGCCCTGTACACTGTCGTCGACACCGACACAGGCGCCGAGGAGAGGGGCATCGCTCGTCATTCGCAGGCTGCCGTCGCGCACCAAGACAGACAGCAGGGTTTCGAGCCGGTACGCCAGTGCGGCAGGGTTGTATGAGTAGTGGAGGCCGGATATGCCGGCCCACACCTTGGAGAATCGTGGGAAGTCCGTCGCGGGAACGACACGCTGGTGTGTGGATTTGGTGCTGGGTCCTGTCTGGTCATTGCGCAGACTTGCCAGGGCACTCAGGGTTGCCGTGCGAATCTGTGTCACCAGCTCGTCGGGGGTCGCGCAGATGATATTGCACGCACCGGACTCGCCGAGACCGACTTGGCCAGACCGTGTGGCCACGGCGACCTTGCAGTTTGTGCCGCCACCGTCAATGGCGAGTACGAGCTCGTCATGGTGGTCGGGCAAGAGAAGGGCTGATGGTTGCGATAAAGCCAGGAACTCGGAGAAGCGGCCATTGACGCGTTTGAGGCGTTCGTGTGCAGATGCTACATCGAGTCCTGACACGGCAACGGCACAGGCCAGCTTGACGTTGTCCTTGCAGAGCTGGATGTGGGAGTCAATGGCTGCATCTGCGGAGGGCGACGAGAGGTCGACCGGATGTGGTATTTGCGTTGATTGAGTATTTTCTGGTGTGGAAGTGGAAAAACGGTAGCTACTGTCTGTTTCTACCTTGCCGAGTAGGTAGGCTGGACTGTCACCGCAGACATGACGGAGTATGCGTCGGCCGCGTACCCGCAACTTGTGGTTGCGCACGCGCACGTCGAGCATCAGCCCGCGGTAGGTCTTGCCGAGACGTACCATGGTAACGGTGCTGATCATGTTGAGGATCTGTTTTGCCGCCGTGCCGGCCTTGAGTCGAGTGCTGCCGGCGACAAACTCCGGCCCCGTCAACGCCTTGACCAAGTACTGGACTCCCACGCGCCCAAAGCCCGATGGCTGGCAGTTGGTGATGCCTGCCGTCAATGCGCCCGCATTGCATGCAGCCCGCAGCGCCCCGAGCACAAACGGCGTGCGGCCCGATGCAGAGATGCCAATGACGGCGTCCTGTGGCTTCGGTTGCATGACTTCGAGCGCGGCGGCGCCATTGGACTCCGAGTCCTCGGCATCCTCGCGTGCTTGCACAATTGCACGGCTGCCGCCAGCCACGAGAGCGATGAACTGACTGGGGTCGACCGAGAACGTGGGCCCCAGTTCAGAGCAGTCCATGGAGGCGACACGACCGCTGTTGCCGGCACCCACATAAAAGACCCGGCCTCCGGCCTGCAAGCGCTTGACAAGAGCGTCCACGAGCGCCGAGATGACGGGCAAGGCAGCTGCAATGGCGGGCAGCACGCTGGATTCGTGGTTGATGAACTCCGCGCACAAGTCGGCCGTGCCAAGGGTGTCGATGCGGTCGGCCCATGCTGCATCGCAGCTCTCTGTCTGCAGCTGATTCAGCGGCATGGTGTCGCCCAGCTCAGCTGTGAGCGTGTCGAGCTCCGAGCCAGTCGACGTAGGGCGACGAGCCGGCTCTGCGTGGCCGTTCAGCAGGCCGTCCTGCAGGCTCAACATCATTGGTTCGCCGCCGCCTCTGCTGGTGTGATCGCCATTCTGCAGCGTCTTTCCTTGTTCGAGAGGGAAGCGCATGGCGTGGTCTTCGCGGCCGTGCCCGGTCGCGTGTCCGGTTGGCGAGAAGCCACGGTCTGATAACGCAATCGTGGCTGACATGTTTAGCGCGGCTAGGATTGGTCTTTGTCGTGCCTCACATCGACGCAGCGTGTGTGTTTGGTATCGGGACTGGACTGGCTCCCGATTTAATACCGTGTGCGTTGCTGGGCATGGCCGTGGAAATGGTATCATCTAAGCTAACATGATATAGGAAATTGGAAAATGAGGCTTCTGCCCGAGATGCGTCGCTGCAACGGATGCCGTTGCTGTCTTGGGCGGGGAGCCCTTGTCTTGGAAGATGTTCAACAACAGGGTATGTCGTATCACGAATGCGATGTTGAAAGTGTCCGTCATACGACAGCCGGCGTGTGGTTCGGATATCGCGCCTTAGTCAGGCTTCGACTAATACCGGATGTCGCTTTCATCCGCTACTCGATGATGTGATGGCACCGCCTTATTCTCGGCTCCAGTTTTTTTTTTTTTTTTTTCCAACGGTGACATCCTCCACACTACACGCGACTTGACTTACAGCGACTTTCTCCTTTCGCACGTATGCATACTGCACGTTGTGTGCTTGCAAGATTCCGGGGTCGACACATTTATAAAATGCAGTGACATCTCTGCCTGGGCCAACGACGGGGTCCGGTTTTGTCTCGGCAAGCCATTGCGTCTGTTTTGCGTGTTTGTTCATGACGACCGCCGCTCTGACAACTCACTCTTCCGCCTTCATCTTTCATCCTTGTTTACTATCTTGCCCCTACATTTCCCGTCGCCGGCATGTCGTCGCACAATTCTGTCGAGGCGCCGCGCGCGCATGGCTTCTTCCACCGCCTGCAGCACGACCCATGGTTCCAGATCGGCCTCATCTCGTTCATCTCCTTCTGCAATCCCGGCATGTACAATGCCTTGACAGGAATGGGCGGGTCGGGCCAGGTCAACAGCACCGTGGCCGCCAACTCCAACGTTGCCACGCACGCGGCCACGGCTGCCGCCGCGCTGGTCCTCGTCGGCGCCTTTTACAAGTACATGGGCCCGCGCCTCTCCTTGCTCATTGGCGGCTGGACCTACGCACTGTACGCCGGCGCGCTGCTCAACTACAACCGCACGGGCGACGGCGCCTTTGTCATTGCCGCGGGCGCCCTTCTTGGTCTCGGCGCTGCCTTCTTCTGGGTTGCCCAGGGCACCATGATGGTTACATACACCGATGACCGCACACGCGGCCGTGCCATTGGCCTGTTTTGGATCATCTTCAACCTCGGCGGTGCCATAGGTTCGTTGGCCAGCTTCGGTCTCAACTTCCACTCGTCGTCCGGCACGGTGACCGACTCGACATACATTGCTTACATGGTGATTATGCTGTTCGGCTGGGCGCTCTCGGCCCTGGCCGTGCCTGCCGAGTCGCTGTCGGCGCGCTACAACGGCGCGCGCGTGACGGCGACGGCCAAGACGATTACGTGGGCGCACCTGCGCCGCTCTCTCTTGCAGACGCTGCGTATCGTCGTCGACTGGCGCGTGGCTTGCCTGTACCCCATGTTCTACAACGCCAACATCTTTTACTCGTACCAGCAAAACGACGTCAACGGCCTCGTCTTCAACCTGCGCACGCGCGCCTTGAACGGCGCGCTGTACTGGATCGCCCAAATGTTTGGCGGCCTGTTTATGGGATCCGTGCTCGACTGGACGCGCCTGGGCGGCCGCCCGCGGCGCGCCCTCGTCGGCTGGGCCATTCTGTTCGCGACCGGCATGGCCGTCTGGGGCGCCGGCTACAAGTTCCAGGCCTGGGCGGACGCGCGCTTCGCCCAGGGCCTCAAACAGGACGTCGACTACACGCAGTCCGGCACGGCTGCGGGGCCCATGGTGCTGTATTTTTTTTATGGCGCCTACGACGCGCTGTACCAGGGCTTCTGCTACTGGATCATTGGCGCGCAGTCGCACAGCCCGACGGTCAACGCCGTCATTGTGGGCACGTACTCGGCGCTCAAACCGGCCGGCGGCGCCATGGCGTGGCGCATCAATGCCGAGGGCGTCAGCGCACGCACGCAGTTCTACATGAACTGGGGCCTGACCATGGCGAGTCTGGTCGTGGCGGTGCCGAGCGTGCTCTCGGTGCGCACGTCGATTGACGAGCAGGAGCTGGCTGCCGTGGACAAGGCCGACGAGGTGGATGTGCCGTCGGCGGTGGAGACGAAGCCTGTGGAGGCGGACACAGAGGTGGGGGCCAAGGTGTAAATAGTCGATGGGTGTGCGGCGTGCTTGTATACATTTGGCATTTGTAATATAATGTATTAATGCGTTTTTATGTCTTAAGCGTTGACCCAGCTAGGTGGCTGGGCATATTTTATGACCCGTGATACACATTGAGTCATCCATCCACGTAATGACCTATCTGCTACTATTATGAAGGCTGCGTTTTACATGATGCTATTTTCTTAACGACTTTTCTCCTCTTGGCATGGTAACGTAGCACATCGTATCCCAGGACAGTCCCACCCTCCGCGTGTACCCGTATCTAAAGGCCCGAAAACACCTGGGCACCTGGCAGTGTGGGCGCACCGTTGTACAGCCCGTACAGCGAGGACAGGAACGTGCGCGTTGCGCTCAGCCACGGCTGCTGGCCGGCCGTCGCTTGGCAGGCGTCGTTGCAGACGGCGTGGTTCTTGCCGCCCCAGACGACGAAGCCGGCCAAGGATGCACTCTGCGACGCCAGGTAGCTGAGCTCCTGCTGCCACAGATCGACGGGGAAGAAGGAATAGTTGCCGTGGTACTGCGGCCAGGTGTAGGGCACAATGGGCACGGCTCTGTCGATGGCGCGGGCCGTGGCCACCACGGTCGTCAGCGAGCTCTTCCAGGCCGAGAAGCTGTTTGTGAAGGTGTAGGCCGAGGGGAAAAAGGCCGTGGGCGTGTGGTTGGCAATGAGCGCGCGGTAGTGGCCGTAGAGGGCCGTGTTGGTGTTGCCAACGAGGCCGTACCACCCCACAATGGAGCCGGCCGGCAGGACCTGGGCGGCCCACGTCTGCAGCGTGGCGAGCCACAGCAGGTTGGTGTCGGCGGTGGCCGCGTTGTTAAAGTAGAGCTGCTCGCAGTCGAGGACGAGCGGGTAGCCCGGGTAGGTGATCCACTGGAGCACGGTGGCCTTCCAGACAGCCTCGCTGGGCAGAGCGCCGCCGGCCAGCAGCGGCGAGCAGACGTAGTTGGGGATCCAGTTGATGCTGGACGTGCCAAAGCCGATGGACGTGTTGGTGTAGGCCGTGTTGTCAAACACGCGGAAGGCGGTGGCCGACGCGGCCAGGCCCGCAAGGGAGGCGAGA
This sequence comes from Sporothrix luriei, assembly GCA_021398005.1. Taxonomy (NCBI): domain Eukaryota; kingdom Fungi; phylum Ascomycota; class Sordariomycetes; order Ophiostomatales; family Ophiostomataceae; genus Sporothrix; species Sporothrix luriei. Next base: position 38,531 of record WNLO01000009.1, read on the forward strand.
CGGGAGAGGAGCTTCATGGCGAAGTGGAGATGGAATGCAAGGCTATCAAACAGATTGAGAATGCCTGAGATTGAGATGGTTGTAAAGCTATGGGGGTCTGTGCCGATATTGATAGAGTCGGCTGCTCTGCTGCTCTCTCCTACGCGACTCCTTTTTATACAGACAGCAGCCTTGGCACGCCATTTTTCGTGCAATATCGAAAGCCAGCCATGCGGTTTCTGGGTGCCATCGTCTTTGTCGTCAAAACGCGCTCTGCTGAACGTCGGTGACGGGTTCTTGAGGATGCCGGCTTCCCTCGACCTTCGACACCCGTTGACGTGCCAAGGCCTACACCGACATCCGCCGACGCAGTAGCGCATCCAGATGGCGGGTCTGCCTCTGAGATCCTGGCGCCGCCAGACCTGACCGGACCTAGTCAGCATTAGCACCATCCATTTTCCCAGTTTGACCTTGCCTCATCCCATCTCGGCTTTTCCACTTCCGTCTGTCGCCTCGTCGTCTCGATGGACTCCTCTTTTGACACCACCCGGCCGGCCACTCTTATCCATGGCGACAATGCGGAGAATGATCGCGTGCTGCATCCGACTTTAATTGTCGCTTGTTTCCGCTTTTCCGGGGTAGTCCCTTCGATGCTGACCACCGAGCAAGCTTGACCTGCAAGCACGAGTTTTCGCCTGTCGCTCGCCGGTTGTCGCTGGTTTTCGCTGAACAAATACCCTCGCTCGGACGAAACGCATCTCGCCCTCCTCTTTGGCGGTTCTTTTCTTGTTTTCTTGTTGGGGATCGGATGTCGAGATGGAGTCCGTCAGCTGCATCATCTGTCGAAGGCGGAAGGTGAGTATTTTTGGTGGAAGACCAGAGGTGGAAGGTGCAGGTGGGCACAGACACATGGTCGCACTTGCCCGGACACGACCCAACACCCATCGTTCCTTCCCATTGCCGCTGACCATTCACCTGCTACGCAGATCAAGTGCGACCGTCGACCCGTAATGTGTGCCAATTGCGCCAAATTTGGGGCCCCTTGCAGCTATCGCGAGGCTCCTTCCGCCTCCTCCACCGCGACTTCCGCTTCCGAACCGGGTCTCGGTGCTCACCACAACCATCGTGGCGGCGCCGCCTCGTCCACAGCCACGACGACCCAGGCCGGCCTGCAGCGGCGACGGATCCTGCGCTCGTGCACGGCATGCAAGCGGGCCAAGGCCAAGTGCTCGGGCGGCGCATCGTGCGTGCGCTGCATCCGGCGGGGCGTTGCCTGCGTGTACGAAGGCAGCCGGAGAGATGCGTCTGTTTCGCCGACGACGTCGACCATTGCGGACCAGATCCTACCACTGGCTCCGGCTCTGGCTCCGGCTCTGGCTCCGGCTCCAGCTCCGGCCGTTGCACCGGCGATGATGTACCCATCTGCAGCCAATGACGGCAGCATCACAAGCGACCCGTCGGACACGTTCCCGTCGCCCGCCTCGGCAGGCCTCGATACGCCACTGCCAGAAGCAGTTTCATCACCGACAGTGCCATCACAGCCGCCGCATCACCCAGCAGGCATCTCTGCCGTACCAGACTGGCTGATGGCTCCGGGGCTGCCACCCATGGACCGGCTGCGTGGCCTCCTTGCCACCTATTTTGCCCGCATCTATCCGCTGCGCTGCTTGGGGTTTCTGCACATGCCGACGTTTTTTGAGCGGCTGCGCGACCCGCAGTCGGTCTACGCCGACGAGTATGGCCTGATAAACGCCATGTGTGCCTTGGCCGCGCCGTTCCACTGCATCGACAGGGCCGGTGTATCACCCGGAACATCGCCACCGTCCGCGACGGCGCCAACGCGCTTCTACGATGCTGGAAGCGGCTGGGCGGCCGCGGCCATGCAGCGCGTTTTCCACCACCTCGGCACGCCCGATGTCGAGAGCTTGATGACCGAGATGCTCGTGCACGAGTACTACCTGCGCAACGGCGAGTACGCCAAGGCGTTTATGCTGTCGGGCATCGTCGCACGCCATGTCCAGGTGCTGCAGCTGAACCTGGAGCACGACCACGACCTGCCGTCGCAGCAGCGCGCACGCGGCACGACGAGTGGAGGCGGCGCCGACACGATTTCGTGGTCGACCAAGGAGAGCCGGCGCCGGCTGGTGTGGTGCTGCTTCCTGCAGGACGCGTTCATGGAGTGCGGCATCGACCAGCTGCGCTTTGTCAACCCGGCCGACATCCAGGTGCAGCTCCCGTGCACCGAAGAGCTGTTTGTGCGCAACAAGCCCTGCGCGACCGAGATGCTGACGCCCGGCCAGCTTCTGCCGTTTGTGGACCCGGCCACAGCGGGGCCCGCGGCCGCCCACAACCTGGACCTGCGCGCCTTTTACATCCGCGCCATGGCCGTCCGCGCCAAAATCCTCAAGTACGTCAAGACGCTGCGCGGCGACGTGCCCTGGTCCCCGGACCCGCGCGTCAGCCGCTTTGCCAGCCTCGACCGCGAGCTGCGGGCCCTCGAGACGTCGGTGCCCGACGAGCTGCGCATGACGCCCGAAAACACCTCCGTGTTCCGCTGGTCGGGCGGGTGGTCGGGGGCCAGCGGCTCGGGCCGCCTGGGGCTGTACTTTGGCCTGCACATCCTGCTGGCGCAGACGTTCAACGACCTGTACCGCGTGGGCGTCGCCAACCTCGTGTTCCCGCACCACGCGACGCAGTGGATCCGCGCCCATGCGCCTCTCGATTTCCTGGTGCGCTGCCACCGCATGTGCAGCCGCAAGGCTGTCGTCATTGCGACGCTGCTCAAAGAGCTGTGGCAGACGAACCGGCTGAGCCTGGTGGACACGCCCTACGCGATGCACGCGCAGGTGTGCAGCAGCGTTCTGGTGATGACCCTCAGCTCGTGGCAGGCGCTGCTGAGCAGCTCCCGAGGCCGACGTGGTGGTGCCGATGGCCAGGACGGCGCGGCGGCAGGATCCGGATCAGGATCCGGCTCGGACAGCGTCGACGTCCCACATGGCGCTGACCGTCTTGGACACGGAAATCACGGAAACGGAGAGTCCCATGGCAGCAACGATCCGCTGGTCGTCCCCGCCTTTCTCCCGCAGCACCGCCGCCTTTTGCAGAGCAATGTGACCGTCCTCGATTTTCTGCGGCGGTACATCAAGGCCGATCTGTACTACGAGTCGGCCAAGCAGGCGCTCCGTCGCTTCGAGGAGCTCGAAGCGCGCGGCAGCAGGAGCACCAGCAGCGCGGAGGACACACCAAGTACAGCAGCAGTGAGCGGTGCAGCGACGGAATCGTCGCAGTTCTCGCTCGAGTACATTTTGAACCCACTGGGTGTCTATCCCATGGCGCGGAAACAGGCGCGGAACCGCCACGAGCCTGAAGTGAACGTGGCGGCAGCCAGTACGCCAAAGGCAGAATCGCCGACAAGTGCGCAGCATGCACAGGGTGCAACGAGCACCCAGATGGTACAAGACACGCAGCAGCAGCAACAGCAGCAGCACACGCAACATTCACAAAACGTGCCAGGATCCGACATGACCCCTGAGAGCATTATGCCGTACGCCTACCCACCCGCGAGGCAGTCCACGTATGCCAACATGCCTTCGGCGATGCTGCCGCCGGGCCAGCATGTTGTACAGCAGGATCAGGTGCCGCCCGCGCTGCCACCCTTGGCACAGCAAGACATGGCGGGTGGGCTGGACACGGCCGATGCCACCCAGTTTTCGCTGTTCCAGATGTGGGACTGGGAGTCGGAGGTACCCGGCATGGACAACATGGGCTACCCGACCTTCCTCGACACGTTTCCGGTGGCTTCACATTAGGAGTGAATCGTATTTTATTTTATATAGTTTTTGTTTTGGTTTCGGAAGGCCTGGGATCTCAAGGCGTTGGACGGTTGGAATGTGGTGGAATAGCCATGGGCTTTTGTTCAGTTCTTGGATCTAACTACAACGCAACTGGATGAAAATGACAATACTATTTGACAAGATAAACGCCGTAGTATGCTCACGCTATGTGTCCTCTCGTCTTTTGCCGGCTCTCACGTACGCGAGGTCTACTTCCTCCGCGCGTCGGCCGCTTCACGGCCCAGCTGCTCCAGAGCTTCTTCGTAGGCGGCCAGCCGCGCCTCGCCGAACCAGTCACGCGCACCGCCCTCGTCGTCGCCGTCGGCCGCGGCCTGCTTTGTCTGCTTCTGCTTCTGCTTCTGCTTCGGCGTCTGCTTACGGTCATCCCCACCCACCACGACTTTGGCTACCTTGTTTGTGCGGCGGATGGTGGATGCCGAGGGCGACGAAGAGGCATGCAGCGCGGATTTGGTCTTGCCGCTCTGGCCGGCGACTTCAGGCCAGAACCAGCCGGCCTCCTTCTTGGTGTACAGCGTCCACGCGTGGCCCGCCCAGCCGGCGCGCGCGGTGCGGCCGACGCGGTGCACGTAGAACTCGACGCTGGGGGGCATGTCGTAGTTGACAACGTGGTCGAGGCGGGGCAGGTCAATGCCGCGGGCCGCCAGGTCCGTGGCCACGAGGATGCGCAGGGTCTTGGACGGCTCGGCGCCAAAGGCGCGCAGGGTCTTGCGGCGCTCCGAGGTACGGGTGGTGGAGGTGATGGTGCCGATCAGAGGCGCGAAGTCGGGGGCGAGCAGAGCGAGCAGGCGGGACAGGCGCAGGGCGTTTTCGTTGGACTTTGTGAAGACCAGGACGGTGCTGGTGAAAGGGGCGGCCGACATCGTTTTCGTCTTGCGTGGTATGCTGTCCTCGTCTTCGTCAGCGTTGCTGTCGCTGCGACTCGAGTCACTGCTGTCGCTCTGGCTGCCGCTATCGCTGTCACTGTCGCCGTCACTCGAGTCACTCGAGTCGGAGCCACTAGGATCGCTCGAGTCGCTGTCGCTGTCGCTGTCGCCGTCGCTCTCGCTGTCACTGCTGCTATCCTCATCGCTGGCCACCGTCGGCTTGGCTGCCGATGTCACCTTGCTCCCGCTCGTACTGCTCCCACCTGACAGTAGTGCACTCCGCAACAGGTCGACCAGGTACAGGGGCTTCTGCGACTCGTCGCGCACCTTGATGGCCGACTCCGTGAGACGGTCTGGCAGAACGTAGGCGGCATTGTCGCCTTCGGTGGCCAGGCCCTGCGCCTGCCGGGCGGTGCCCTCGAGGATAACGTGCGTGGGGCGGCTGAGGCGCAGGCTGTTGAGCAGACTGAGGTCGCGCGTCATGGTGGCACTGAGCACGACTTTGCGGACGCCGCTCTCGCGCGAGTCGGCAAAGTCGCGCGCACCGAGCTTCTTCTTGGTCCCAGATGTCTCGGGTGAGGAGGCGGCTGCCAGCCTGTCCATGACAATCGGCAGCCACTGCTGGTAGCTCTGGCCCAGCAGCTTGTCGGCCTCGTCGACGACGATCCAGCGGACATAGTCGAGCGTGAAGCCTGGCGTGGACTGGATGTGCTCGACGAGGCGGCCGGGGGTGCAGACGAGGACGTCGACACTGGCGATGGGCTGGACGACGTGGTTGGGGAGGGGGAGGTGGGAGGAGGTGGGGAGGCCAATGCCTGTCGTAGCGGTGGGCGTCTGTGCCGCGGCGTCCTCGGCCGCAAAAGGCCATTGCTGGCGGCTGCGAAGCAGGGCCCGGTAGCCCTCCGGGTCATACACCTGGTCGTCCTCCATCAGCGCGGCCTGCTCCTTTTTGAACGACTGGCTGCCCACAGCAACACCGATCCGAACCTTTTTGCCGGCGGACACCTTGGTGCCGTCCGTGGCCGAGCCACTGCTGCCGGCGTACGCTCGTGCACACGTCTCGCACACGTCCTGCACCTGCTGCACCAGCTCACGCGTTGGCACCACAATGACGGCGCGCAGGCGCGTGACGCCCCGTGTGCGGCTAATGTCGCGAATCAGGGGGAGCACGTAGGCCAAGGTCTTGCCAGAGCCCGTGGCAGCCGAGATCACAAGGTCCCCGCGGCCGGCGCCTCGGGATGGGCGGCGCGAGGGCAGAAGCATGGGCACAACGGCGGTCTGGACAGCAAAGGCCTCGGTCCAGCCCTTTTCGTCGCGCAGGACCTTGGCAGCGCGCTCGTCGATGCCCAATTCGGGACTGATGCCGAGGTCGGCAAAGGGCTTGCGCGTCGTGGAAGCCACGCGGACGGGGTCGGCCAGCCACGGTGGCAGAGTGTCGTAGGCCGGGCGGGCGGTGCCTTCGGGGATGGGCGCGGGTTGTGGCAGGGGCTCGAGGCCGTGGAGCTCGGCTGGTTCTTTGGCGGTTTCTGCGCCGGCACCGTCGTCCTCGCCATGCGCGGAGGCTGTTGTCGCGCGCTCTTGGGCCTTTTTCAGGGACTTGTTCTTCTTCTCAAGCAGCGCCTTATGACGAACGGACAGTTCCTCGACCTCTTCCGTGATGGCGGCCTCTTGCTTGCTCTTTTTGCTCTTCCTTTCCCTCTTCGGTTTGTTTTCTCTGGGCTGGTCAAGCATGGGTGTGTCCACAACTTGTGTTGGTGCGGTGGTGGCACACGTAGGCTCTTCCGTGTCCACGTCCATCGGCTCTGCTGTGACCGGAGGTGGTGCCGGGGCCTTCTCCTTTTTGTCGTCTTTGTGTTCTCTTTTTTCTTCCGTCTTTTCCTCCGTTTTGCTCCTCTTCTTCTTCAGTTTTGGCTCGTCTTCGACCTGTTTTTTACCCACTGGCTCTCCAGTCTGCCCCTCTTCCTGCTTCTCTTCCACCTCCTCCTTATCCTTCTCCTCAACCTTGTCGCCTTCGTCATCGTCGCCATCGCCATCATTGTCCTCGTCGTCGTCACCGCCGCGCTTCTTGGACTTGCGCCTCCGCTTGCGCTTCTTCTTTTCGCCCGCCGGTGGTGCCGTTCCGTTCGTGCTGGCGTTCGCGTTCGTGATGGTAGGCGGTGCGGACACAGTCATCGGCTCAGGCTCATTATATGGCCGGGGCCGTTTGCTTGCGGCCGCACCGCCCATCAGGCCCAGCCGGGCCGCAGAGACATTTGCATACTCGTCGTCCTCGAACACAATCTTCCGTTTCTGGGCTGGCGTGGGCTGCTGGGCCAACGGCGTCGGGCGGGACGTGTGTTGTGCCGGTTGAGGAGGAGGAGCAAAGCGGTTGGGGCTGGGATATCCATTGACGCCGTTGACAATGGCGGCGCCATTGGCGGGCGCCGGAGCCGGAGCCGGAGTTGGAGCCGGTTCTGCTGGCCGGGCCGTGCTGGCAGCACTGCTCTTGGGCGGAACCCAGCGTGCGTACATGGTGGGAAGACTGCACGACTGGCGTTGGAGAGGGGGGAGTAGAGTTGAGGCGGAGGAATTTGCATGAGCCCTCTTACAAGGAATACGTCCAAGTGACGGAATAGCGTCAACGCAAGATTTTGCAGGTAGAAAGAGAACGAGCGAAAGTCGATTCTGCCGTGACCCACCGCCAAATATTTTCAGTGGATCCTCGTTATCTTATCGCGGCGCGGCGCGCTGTAAAATGGTTGTGGGGAGCCGCTAAATACCGCCTCAGCATCGCCTGTAAATCGCTCCAGTATAGCGCATTCTTGCTCGTCATAAACTGTTTCTGCTCATTTACTAAATTCCTTTTCAATATTGTTTGAATGGCGGAATATCTACACACGAAAAGGCCCCATTGCAGTGAGTGTACTGGGATACGATGATTCATGATAAAACAAGTCAAGACGGATAAATTCAAAGAAGACTGTACTGATGAGATGTCATGGATCGTGGAATGAGACGGTATATGGCGAGACGCGACAGGACAATACGGAACAATTCCACAAAAACGAAGCACAAAAAACAAGTGGCCTCCACCTCGACCATCACGCCGCATCGCCCTGGCCGATGGACCGCAGGGTGCCAATCAGCTGCACGCTGTACTCGACGTGCTGCAGCTCCTCGCGCGTCCAGCGGGCGCCGGCGGTGGTGCGCCAGGTGGTGACGTTGTTTTCGATTTCCTCGCGCAGCAGGTCGGCCTTGCGGCGCATCTCGCGGCGGCGGGACTGGTCGTCCTCGTGGATGGCGTAGCGCTCGCCGTGTATGGCCAGCTCCATCTTGTAGAGCTCGCGCAGCATGTTTGTGGTGTCGCGGATGTCGGCGGGGGTGACGTCGACGCTGGACATGGCCTGCTGCTGGGTGGTCATCGTCTGGGGCGGCGCCTGCTGCTGCTGCGGCGGGGGCGGGTGCTGCTGTGGCCGGTGCAGCGTCTGCGGCGGTGGCTGCTGGGTGGCCGGCGCGATCGGGGCCCCCTTGGCCTTGCCGCCCAGCAGGCTGTGGTGCGCCTTGGCCGGCTGCTGCTGCTGCTGCTGTTGTTGTTGCTGTTGTTGCTGCTGAGGCACTTGCCGGGGTGGAAAGGGTGCACTTCCGGGAGAGAACGGCGGCTGCTGTGTCTGCTGGTAGAGGCTAGCATACGAGGCCTGGTGCTGCGGCTGTTGCGGATGCGAATACTGCGGCGGAGGTGTCGGGAAGGGCGACTGCGAAGCGGCCGTCCCTGCCGACTGTGCGCCGGCCGATCGTGGCGGTGGCGGGACGTTGTTTGTGTTGGGGTCGCTGTGGCCGCTGTGTACGCTGCCGCCGGGGGATGTGAGGTCGTCGGCCGTGTTGGCCAGCGGCGGCGGGAGCGCATTGAGGAAGCTAATGTCGCCGCCGCCGTACGACGGGCCGCCGATGCTCCCGTTGGTGCTCCTGCCATTCGCGCTGGAACCGTTTCCGTATGGTAGCCCGATGCCGCTGCCAGCTGCGGTAGCACCGCCCAGTGGATTCGCCACATCCACGCCGTTGTAGAAGGCGCCCGGGGGTGGGAATGGGGCCTGCTGCAGCTGCACATGCGATTGTTGTGGCAAGCCGCCGGCTGGGAAGAATTGGCTGTCCCCGAGACCACCCAGGCCGCCAAAGCCACCCGCACCACCCGCACCACCTGCGCCGCCCGGAGCACCAGCGCCTATATACCCGGCAAAAATAGGCGGCGGCGGCGGCGTGCGGGGCCGTGAGCTGCCGTTGGCCTGGCCGTTGCGCAGGCTGAGGTCGGCCATGGTCGGCAGGGGATTGCTGCTCCCGCTGCTGCTGCTGGACGGGCCGCCTTTGCCGTCCTTGTGGTAAGGCTGCGGATGTGTCTTTTGCGCCGAGGAGAAGAGGCGCTTCATTTTGCTCGACATCGTGGCGGTTACTTGTGTCTCAAGGCGAGACTTTGTTGGCGATTCGGATGGAGATGGAAGTTATGGAGCGAGGAGAGATGGACTGCGCGCCAGAAGAGAGAGAGACGCCCAAGAATGCCAGGCGTAAATTGCAATGAAGCAGCCTGTCGAGGAGAACCCGACAACAAAAGATGCAGGGAACAAATTCCGTTACGGACGAAGAATGGCAAAACGCAAAACCCAGGAGCCAAACCCAGGAGCCAAGAAAGCTTCCGGCTTCCAAAAATGTGAGAGTACCGCATTTCCTGGAGCTACAGAAGGCATTCGTTCTCGAGCTCTGTCGCTTTCCTGTTCCCGCCCTCCGTGTCAAAAGCTGGGGGCTGTGAGCCTCGCCTGGAAACCAAGCCGAGCATCGCTGCCGCCTGCCCAGCGCCTGTTTTGTCGAGGCAGTACAGGGTAGCTTCGAAGCTGCCCCCAAAAGATACATCGCAAGGCAGATCAAGAGGGGCGTGCGATTAGCAGCTGGCGCATATATTGAACAGGGGGCGCAGCGCTGCGTTCTGGCGCACTGTGCAGTGTCCTTTCTCCTGACGAGCCTGGACCGAGCCAGGCTAGACCGCTTCCAGGCGGCCCGAGGCACGCTAAAACGACAGTAGCGACAGCGACGACAGCACTGACAGCGAATGAAGCAGAGGTGTGGCATGGCGTGCTATCACGGCAGCTCTGTAACGGACACAGACCCGCGCAGAGTGCGACATTCTCTTCCAGTTCCTTGTGCTCTCAGTATGCCAACACCTGGGTTGACTTTCCATGCTAAGGATGGATATGAAAAGTAGGGGAGAGGGAGTCTACAGAAAGAGCCTAAAGACGACTGTCGCCAGAAGCAATGACGGAACGACGATAGACATGGCCTCTGGCTGCAATACGTTGGCCGCTCACTCGGTGACAAAGTGCATCTCGACGACTAGGCTGTCAATGAGGACCCCCGCATGTCTCCCTGGGTCTTATCTCGCCATGGGCCACTGAGATGCTGCCACACGACGACAGCCGCAACGGGCGAAACAGAGGCCGTGAAAAGAGCCTCCTGTGGAGAACGCGATCTCAGCCGTCGTCGCCGCACTGTGGGCATTTGTGCCTTTTGTCTTGTGGCAGGTCGTCCACAGTGACAGACACTGTCCCGGAGGCAGTCTCCTGATCTTGACCGAGGGCGCAGCCATATGCACCATGCAAGCCACATTGACAGCAGGTAAAGCAATCGAGGCAGGCAGTCCCTCATCGTACGGTGTCCAATGCACTCAGTATGTCGTGCTCCGAAAAAGAGCGAAAAGCGAAAAGGGCAAACGGGGGAGGGCATGAGGCGACGGCGACGCTGGACCACTCAGGCGACGAGCAACTTCAGCCTCAACGTGGATTGCACCCCCTACTTGGTGGAATACACAAGTCTTGCCATGGTTTCTCTGCGGGATGAGCATAGACCTGTGGTGGAATTCTGCGACGATAATCACAGTAACGAAAGATTTGTAGTTGGGTACCATTGAACTTGAAATCAGATTCAATACCTAAACGACAACATAGTACCGGATGTATCTCATGTCTTTTGGTCGACGTCTGTATTCTCTTGTTCGTTACCGTCGCTACATGTATCAACTCTTGCAGCATGAGCCATTCGTGCCGTTCGCGCCGTCCGTACCTTTCGTACCGTTCGTACCGTTTGCACCGTCTGCACCGTCTGCACCGTCTGCACCGGCTGCACCGGCTGCACCGCTCGCCCCGCCACCCATAACCAGCGTGCTCGTCTTGTCCGTGGCGTCGTACACGCCGTCCCGCTTCGCCGCGCGCACCTGGCTCGGCGTGATCGAGTACGACGGCGGCACGTCCAGCACCGGGTTGCTGGCGAAAAAGTGGCGCGGCCGCAGCAGCAGCGCCACCGGCTCCGCCGGCATCACGGGGTAGTCCTCGGGCGCGGGGAAGTGCGTCAGGCCAAACGTGTGCCACAGCACCACGTCCGTGTCTGCCACCGAGGCCGTGCCGTCGCCGATCCACTCGGGCAGCCCGCGCGACGGCGCGCCCGACGTCTGCGGCACGTGCCGGCCCGCCGGGTACAGCTGGTCGTCGGCGTACGGCGTGACATGCACCGTGTGGCGCGCAAACGCCGCGCGCCGCCACACGAGCGACTGCGGCTGCGGCAGCAGCATCGGCACCTCGCGGCTGACGAGCTGGTACGCGGCCGGCCGGCCGCTGTACGGGTGGACCGCGCGCTCGTTGGCCATGTCCCAGGTGCGCATCGTGGCCCAGACAAAGTCGGTCTGGGCTTGCGCGGCGGTCTCGAGGCGCGTGCGCTTGGCGTAGAAGCCGTTGCCGTACGGGTTCTCGGGGCTGCCGACGGGGTGCGGCGACGGCACGGCGTCGGACGTGAAGACGGAGTTGCGGTGGCCGCCGTCGAGGTTGGGGTTGATGCGCAGGCAGAAGAGGTGCTGGTGGTTGTGCGCGTGGACGCCGGGGTACACCTGCGTGCCCCAGCCGTGCGTGTCCTCGCCCGGATTGATGGCATAGGTGTTGAGGATGCCCGTGAGCCGCACGCTGGGCGCGATGGTGCCGTCCTGGTGGAAGCTCCACTGCACGGCATACTCGTAGTTGGCGGCCGTGAAGATGTGCTGCACAACCAGCTTGCGCGCGCGCGCGACCGTCGTCGAGTCGTCGCGGAAGTCCGTGTGCTTGAACAGGATGCCGTCGTCCTCCTCGTGGATGCAGACGGCGTTGGGGATCGTGCGCACGCCGCCGGCGCGCGTCGGCATCGACGCGTCCAGGTAGGCGATGCTGCCCTTGCAGTCGCAGCCCAGAGACAGGCTGTTGGCCATGTAGCCCGCGCCGTACTCGCCGAGGTCGAACGCGTGCTTGCGCTGGTGCGGGTGCTCCGGGTGGCCGTAGGGCACGACCATCTCCACGAGCGACATGCGGTAAAAGATGGGCCGCGGCCGGCCGCCGTCGACGTAGCGGATGTTGTGGAACACGGGGCCCTCGCGGTAGTTGAAGCCCACGTGGAACCTCCAGTTCTGCCACGACACCGCGTGGTCCTCGACGGAAAACGACACGCCCTCGGGCTGCGCGATGGTGATGGGCTTCAGGTCCGTGCGGTAGCCGCCGCGCGCCGCCTGCGCCACATGGTGGTAGTCGAGCGGCGCCGCCGTGGAGAGCGGTCGGCGCACCTTGGGGATGTCAATGGCCACAATGGCGTCCTTGTTGCCGTCGTAGATGGGGCAGAAGTCCAGTGGGTACTGGTACTGCGTGTTGTCAATGTCGGGCCGGTAGTACATGAGCGCCTGCTGCAGCCGCGTGCCGCTGCCGTACCGCTCGTCGTAGCCAATGGTCCACGGGTCGCAGTAGACCTTGTGCATGTCCTCGCGCGCCACGCCGCTCAGCACGCACTGCTCGATGACCTGCGGGTCGAGGCGCACCACCTGCTCGACGTGCTGGAGCTCCTCCATGAGGATCTGTTGGGTGTCAGTAGGCACACGCGCAGCGATATATTGTGCTCCAGAAAGCTGCCAGGCGGGCTCACAATCGGCTGCACATCAGACAGCTTCTCCCAGGCGGTGATCGTGCCACTCGAAATGTCCACAAGACCATCGTACACAGTGCCCGCAGGGTTCTCGATCACGACAACTTCAGCCACGCGTGCCGGTCGCGGTGCTGTCTCCGGCGCATCCAGCCATGCCGTCATGGCCGCCTTGCGCGGCTCCTGGAGCGATACCACATGGAAGAGCAGGCCGTCGCCGTGGGCCTTCTTGACGAGGGTGACGGCCGTCTCGATTTCGGCCGGGGAGAGGGGATCAAAGGGATGAGGAAGAGACATGCTGGGGATAGGGGTATAATTATATGGGGTGGTAGGAAAAGGGAAGAAGTTAGAAAGCAATCAGCTCAGTGATAGACGTGAGTGAGCTGCTCTGCCTCTTAGAGACCGCAATGAGGAAGAAACAGAGGGTCTCGAAAAGGTAAACAAATATCGTCTAGGAGTCTCTTTCTATACAAAAGAAAAACCATAGACACGAATAGATGCCAAACTACGGCGTAGAGACTGAAGACAGCAAGTCTCCTTTCGTCCAGACATCCCGGCAGGCCGAAATGCCTTCAACGCTTTCATATCGCATGTTGTAACGTTCGTCTTCGTCGTCGTTTCCACGTCTCCGGACCACTAACAGGCTGCATCTCTTATCGTCTGCTCTCTGGAGACGACGTCCCTGTACTCTTCCCCCGCTTTATTGTCGAGTGTCCCTTCAGACGCTGCAGATAAGAGAACATGCCCCTCTAAGGTGTGACGCCAAACTATCAGCATTTCCGTGTCATCTGGAGATAGTACCTGTAGATAACGATAAAAGATACCGCGTCGTCAGCGAATCAACTAACACGGCCGGCGCTTGCCGCGTCCACCTTCAGTGGCCGTTTCGTTGTGTGAAAACAGAGCTAACTTGTATCTTCCAGCAATGCCTACGATGCAAGGTGCTCCTCCGCTGAGCATGCTCGTAAAGAATTTCCTAATTGGGCAAAGTCACATCTTGCTGCACAGCACTTGCAATTGCTGCATGGGATACCCACTTATTCCCCTCCAAAGTCCAGGCCCCAATATGATCCTGCGGACGATCTTACAGTCGCTTGGCCGTGATCCTTCTCCCGTCGTTCTTTGAAGCTATTGTGACTCTGTCGATTCTGGACCCTCACGCCGTGTTAAACGATTATGCCCCCAAAAGACAAGTCCAAGCGATGCTCGTCATGTTATCTCTCTTTTGCACACCTCCGGGAACCATCACTGAAGACACTATCTCCGTCAGCCAAAATGCCGGGTTTGTCCTCTCGCCGGGAAAACCGTTCGAGGCTGTCTCCGTGCGCTTGAGAATTGGTAAGGCCTTTTTTGCCAATGATGCAGAAAATGAATCAAACACAAAACCATTAGACCAAGAGGGCCAGTAAATCATATTCCGTGGATCCTTCCTGAAATGTGCGTAACGTAAACTGCCCGACCAGTGTAAATGCCAATGTCTCCCCCCAAAACACCGGCCGCAGTAGTCCCATGAGCAATGTCCGAGTGTTCGCGCAGCCAAAACGCCTATGCCATAATCGTCTCCCAGCCGTTCTGGATCATCACATCCATCCAGAACACATCCGCCTCGCCCTCCATCCCCAATCCCCCGGCGCTGCACTTGGCCCGCACCTCCGCCTGCCGGTCCATCTCCACCCACGTCTGCTTGACGATGTTGATGCAGGCCTGGATCGGCTTCGGCGGCAGCACGTGCAAGAAGGTATTCAGCCGGCTCTCAATAAACCCGCGCGCCCGCGTCACCTCGACGGTCTCCATGTCCAGGTTGAGCATCGCGTGCAGCGGCAGGTTGGCACCGCCCATGCCGCCCGCAGGGCTGGGGCCGGGCCGGCGCTTCTTTGCGATGCGCAGTTCGCTCGACAGGGCGACGAGCAGAAACGGCTGGAAGTCGCGGGTGCCCGACTCGATGGGTATCGTCTTCATCCTGTCCAGACTGCGCAGCGTGTACGAGGTGAGCCACTTGGCGCGGTCGTCTTGCGTAATCGCCGGCTCGTCCGGTGCGCCGCTGTCGTCCTGGAACGATGGGCCCAAGTGGGCGTAGTCGCCGTGGGCAGCAGCCCGCCGTTCCCGTCGTAGGCGGGCCGTCAGTAGGTCGGGGAAGACGTGGTAGATCTGCACAAGGCCCGTGTCCCGGATGATCTCCGCCAAGGTGAGCAGGTGCCACACGGGTGTGTTGCGGTCTTCCGTGTCCTTGACCGATTGCTCGGTCCGGTGCGAAATGTTGACAAGGCGCTCCTCCAGCTCGCGCGCGGTGGCCATGTCCTTCTTGAGCTGGTTGATGTGCGCCATGGAGGCGAAGCGGTGCGCGTAGCCGAATTTGCGCTGCCGCCGGATCAGGCGGCCCACTTTGAGAACGGCCAGCTGCGTCTCCGCACAGAAACCCGTCCAGGGATGGGGTATACGGGGTCGGGGGATGGATTGGGGACCGAACGGCGATTCTGACGAATCTGGGCGTTCGTCGGGCACCGTCGATATGGTGTCGTCGTCTGTGACAAACGCAAGAAGCATTTCCCAGTACAGCATCGACTCGCGGAAGAAGCGGAAGCTGTTGTCACCGCCAGCCTGGCCAAACGTCGATGCCGGCATAGTGGAAAGACACGCGGCAATCTGGTTGAAAAACGGCAGACCAAGATCTTTAGGGTCATGCCAGCTGGCTGTGCCACCCAGCATGAGGATTGCAAGCATCGAGTTGGCGTCCCACTCGGTTGTCTTGGCCAGCAGTTCGGCAGCTTCTTGGCGCAGTTGGCGACCGATCGGCGCGACCTCCGGGAAGTCACGCACAAGAGACGCTGCTGCCATGCTTTGCAGTGTGCAATAGATGATTCTCGATGAGTTCCATGTGCGCACGACAGCCGAACGGAAAGGGTTCATACGGCTATCGTAGCACGAGTATACCTGTGCTGTCACCTTGAAGTAGAACTCAACAAGCACTGTGTTGATATCGTTCATGGATGTGATCGAGAGGGACGGGCTGCTTTCACGAGTCTGAACGGGGACCAGTTGCAGCGCCTTTGACGCTGGCGATGCGTGGTCAAAGATCATCTCGCTCACGTTTTCGCCTGCCTCACTGTCGGACCGACTCTCTGTCTGATATGATGTCCGCGTGGTAGTATCGAGGCCTACATTGGTGTGGCTCGGAAGATGCGGCGACCACCTGCCCCGAAGGAGTGCGTCGAGTCCATCGTGCGACGCAGACATAAGGTCATCCGGAGATGACTCAGTCGATACCCGGCGCGGAAATCCATCCGTTCTCGAAATGTACTCTACTTCACTGCCGTTCTCGGCTGGTAAAGTGCACGGAGCTGTGCCGTTGCTCTGCTGTGCCGTAGGCATCATGGCCGGCATGGCCATGCTCGTGCCGGTTGGGAACCCGGCAGCCCATGTTCCATCAAGCCCGGCGGTTGCCATAAGATTGCTCAGCATCGCGCCGCCATCCAGTGCCTTCTGGCCTGCAAATAAAGGGTTGTTAATGCCCATATATATTTCGGGGAACTCATGGACCGGTACCGGAATTTGGTCGAAAAGGTTGGTCCATGCGACGTTTCGTGGGTTACTCGCAAGGTTGCCGTGTACGGGGACAGAATGGGGCATGATCATCTCAGGCTCCGGGCTGCCGGCGTTAGAGGTGAATTGTGTCGCCGGGGTCGTCGTACTCGTGCCGGTTCCCATTGGCGAAGGTAGAGGATGCTGCTGGGCGCCGTCCATCGAAGAAGGGCTGTGATGCGATCGAGGGGTTGTGCTCTGTCGCTGTGACTGTTGCCGGGGGGAGCTTGCGAAATCGTGCGCCTGCGTAGGAGAGGGGACCTCTTTTCGCGCCGGTATCGGGGGCGGCGCGGGAGCTGCAGCGGCCGGCGCATCGGCCTTCTGGGCCTGCTTGCGCCGCACCTGCTGCCTCTTCTGACCTGGCTCGGCCCGGAAGACCTCGTGTTTCGCAGACCAACGTAGTTTCTGCTCGTACCCGGGGCACTGGATGCCTACACGTACGCAGCGGTCGCATTCTGGATGCTGCTCGTCACACCGCACCTTGAAGCAGGCACGTCAGCAAAGGCCTGTCGAAATAGATACATGAGCAACAGGATATGGGCTTACCCTCTGTTGTTTGCACCTGGAACAGCCGTTACGTGAGTAGCCATAGTACGCGCGCGTTCGGCCGGTGCCATTGGCACCGCGGTCCGTCTTCTTCGTAGCAGCCTCCATGTTGACTCGTGAGACGAGACGGGAGAATGTCAGGAGCTCCGATGAGTCGAGGGGTCCAACAATGGCAGAAGCAGTTGTTGTTAGGAAATCGAGAAAACAGTCGCCATCCTCAACGAGTGAAGTTTACTCCGATAAGATAAAGTGGGTGCGTCAGCCGGCCAGACTCGCCAACCAGGAAATGCAACGGAGGGAAACAGAGAAGACGTAAGGAGGGGGATTGTGCAGTGGGTTCTCTACAGAGTATGCAATTATCGAGAGGGTGAATCGTTGGGTGGGTGGAGAGATAGAAAGCGTAATTGGATATTCTTGAGCTGGTATGAACTGGGGTGGACAGACGTTACGAGTGTGAAGTTGACAAGACACAAAGAAAAGGAAAGGCCGTGATGTGAAATTTGACTTGGTCATTCGTTTTGGGGGACTCGACAATGATTCGGAAGGCGCAAGGCACTAGCAGACACCTGAAGGTAGGCGCGAAAGAGCGAGCGACAAAGGTGGACACACACGTGATCTCCCCAGAGATAGAAGGTTTTAGCGTACTTCGCATGCTCCCCAAGAAAGAGTGCCTGGGCCTGGCCAAAAGGTACGGCAGCATGGGCCGTTCTTTCTTAATGCTACTTGGCCTGCGTCAGGAAAGCTTCAAAGTGCGGCTGCCCGCCGCATTTTTTGATTTGTAAACTCCAAAAGATCGTGACTGCCTCATTATCAGTTTGGCTGCTCCCGCGTGCAAGGGCGGTATTCGTCGACTGGTTGGCTCGTGCTTTGTTAGTCGTTATTTCCCGATTAGGCAAAAAAGATCGAACGACAATATTTAGGAGCTCCCCATTTTGCTTGAGACCACCAGGTCACACGCTCGGAGACGCTCTCGATCAAAATGGAAGTCACGACCATGCGACAATACTCAAATCTGGAAATGGAATGAATCTAGCTTCAACGCGTACTTGTAAGAAAGGCAGGAGCGATCATCAACAGATGGAGCGAAAACATGTGACCTGGATCCTTTAGACGAGAACACCACGGCCCCTTTTTGCCCAGGCCGCAAAAATGAAAACAAACAAGAAACAAACACAACATCAACGCAAGTGAGGTATCTAAGCATTCAACTTGTATCATGGCCCAAGCACAGAGCGTATCGCATCACGGCAGCTTCTTTAGGTCCGTCTTGAGCGGCAACGTCTCCGGGCCAGCCACCACAATGCCGCCGCTGGTGACAGTCACCTTGGCTTCGGTCGTGCTGACGCGCACTTCGACCTGCACACTGTACTTCTTGTACCGGTCGTTCTTGTCGCCATACTCAATCTGGTTTGATGGCGGCACCTTGTTCATGTTGCAATGCAAGATGACAATCTTGGCATGATCTAGTGCTGTCAGCTGCTGTTCCTGAGCAAATGAAGCAGGACTCGAGAGAAGAGGGGGGAACACACCCATGTTGAGCTCTTTGAAGCGTCTCGGAGCGTCAGACTCGTGCGATGCCACAAACACAATATCGCGGTACACCTTGGTCTCGGCACTGCTGCTGTGAGCGGCACTGCTGCGTTTGCGCGACGAAAACGAAAAGGACGGCGTGGCCGCCGCAAAGTCGCTTGGCCGCAACAACCAGTGGCAGTTGTACGTCGTGACACGGTCCTTGCCAGGCTGGATCGCGTCATCCTTGCGAACGAACCACTTGACCTGGTCGGTGGCCCATTTAACGCCGAGCGAGTCGATCTCGAAGTTGTCGCCCGTGTTGCGCCAGCCCGAGTAGAGCTGGCGTGTCTTGACGCCGTAGTAGCAGGGGCTGCGGGTGATGTTGGCTGGCTTCTCTGTGAGGAGGCCCAGGCCCTTCATGACGGCACCCTTGGACACGGCACACCAGCTGAACGGCAATCGTCAGTGAGATAGGTTCTGAGAACGAGCGGGCAAATTATGGGCCTACTTACCAGTCCAGGCCCTTTTCGACACTGATGCCCTGCTGGCCTGCAAAGTCGGCAACGCGGGACAAGAGGTACTCGCTGGAAGAGGTTAGTTTTGACAGTCAGAGAAGTACTATGGTAGCTGTACGTCCGGAACTAACCTTCTTGCGAAACCGCCAGACAAGAATATGCTCTAAGAGACCGTCAGTGTTTAATCCAACGTGTGAACTGGTATATATTATATATCTCGACAAATCTTTGACATACCTTCACCTTACGCCGAGGAGTCGCGTTGTCAAGCGAGCTGATCTGGGCACCAATCAGAGCCAGCGTCTTGTCGACTGAAAAGCTGAACATCTCGCGAATGTCTTCGGCCGTCAGCTCCAAATTGCCGTCATGGATTCCGCGGTCGGCACGATCCTGGATATTCATGCCACGGGGTAGTGGAACAGCCTCAGCCAGGTTTGTGTTGGTGTCCGTGAAACCGTGCTTGACGGGCAGGAAAGCCTTGAACACTTCCATGCCGTCCTTTGTCCAGATAAAGTGGCCACCATCGCCGTACATGCCGGTACCGACAATCTTCTCGCTGTCGGCAGGATCGAGACGGCGCTTAAGGGTCTTGATGAAACCCTCATCAACATACGTCGATCCACAAGCAAACCCTAAAGGTATTAGCGCACTGATGGTGTTGATGAGGGTGCTTTCGCTTTCGGCATACCGGAAATGTGGCCAACGGGCTTCATCATGAACTTGTTCTTGGCAAAGTCAATGTCGCTGATTTGGAAAGATGCCAGATCCTAAAGCAACCACGTTAATGAGAATGGACTTTGTTCACAATATCCAAGGTCACCAGAAAAAAACAGAAAAGAAAAGAAAACATACGACTGTACCACCGCCGGCGTCGACCACGATGAAGCAGTCGCCTTTCCGGAAGCGCGCATGGTCCATCTTCTGTGCTGCCCGCAGCGTGTAATGCGCGCAGGCCTCGGGCTCGGATACAAACGATACATTGCGGATCGTCGGGAAGCGGTCACCAAATGACGAAATGGCGGCGCGGTAGGTCTTGTTGAGGGCCTCTTCGGACCACTTGGCCGGGTGTGTGATGACCAGGTCGATGGGGATCTGCTCGGGGACGGCGCGGCCCAGGGTGTTGATCATATCGTCGTACGTGACGTCGGCGATGCGCTCGAGGTAGTCCTGCACGATATCCTCGGCGGTCTTGGCCAGATGGCGGGGGATGCGACCAGCAATCGCGTTGGCGTCGTTGAGTCGCAGAGAGGCCAGGCCGTGCAAAGTCTGCGTAAAGGTGGTGAGCTCGCGGCCGCGGTCACGGCTCTCCTGCAGCTCCAGCTTCGTTTTCGACAGGACCTCAGAATCGTCGTCGATGCTGTAGCCGTATTGCAGCAGACGGTTCTTGGAGTTGGAATAGGAGATCTGCGAAGGCACCTTGACCTCCGAGGCACCGGGCCAGTTCTGGACGACATGAATGTCGTTGAGGTCGATCGGGCGACCGACGGACTGGGCATACGCAACACCCGTAAAGGTTGTGCCGTAATCGATCGCCATGACAATGCGTGCAGCCGACTCGTCATCGAGAGAATCGCTTCGTATTACAGCACTCGCCCTCGGAAGTGCTGGCCGCGCAATCGGCACGCTCCCCAAGTCGAGCGCAGTCCCTGTCGGGCTTCCTGGGGTGGCAGCAGTCGACGTTGCTGGCGATGCGTTGCCGGCGATTGAAGCTGTCGTCGGCGTTGCGAGGTTGTTCTTGCTTTCCTCCTTTATCCGAGCGCGGCGTGCAGCCACCCGGGCATGCGGCGCCGGGAGGTCGACTACCTCGTCATAGTTCATGGTGCAGCAGCTGGAAAGAGTCGAAACAGAAAATGGCAAGTACGGCAACCAAAGATGGTTTTGAAGGCGTTGTTGGGCCGCGATGAGCTTCGATCGGCACAATTCAAAGATGCCAAAGGGTTGAAAAGAGTTGCAAAATAGAGAACGAACAAAACAACTCGAAAGAGCAAAAAAGCTTGAGGAGGGGAAGACGAAGATAATCGACAAGAAAAGGAAGAAGCCACCAAGCTTGACGATGCTGCCAAAACACGCAGCCCTCTTGCAGAGCTCCAGAGCTGGCTGGATCGAAGAGTGCGCCAGACAACGAGTCGCCGGGTGTCGCCTTGCGGTGGTGGACATCACAGCGCCCGGCTGTTGACTCGTGTAAGTGATGTACTTGCCGCTAACGACACACCCTTGACCCGCTTTCTAAGGTGCGGGTGGAGCCTTGAGCCGCTCCTCGGTGCGCACAGTGGCACAGTGCGAGTGCCGCTAACACGCCAGAATGCCAATATTGAGGCGTCCACCTACATATTGGACGGCGAGGCTTGCGCATCAACCTGGCTTGTCTGGGCGCCAACAAGGCACACTCTCGGAAGAGGACTTCGTTTGGGGTGACAATATGCAAGCAGAGGGAGGGTGGAACGTATGGAAAGAAGGACTTCCAAAAGGCGAAACACTGAGCGCCGAAAAGGCCAAGCGCAGGCGACGACCGGAGAGGCTGTGCTGGTTTGCCTTGACGACCCCGCAGAACAAAGAGCGACTGGGATGAACGTGACGCTCATTCCTCACAGAGACGACAAGAGGCTCAACAGCACGGCTCCAGGCCAACTTGTTCCGTATGGAAAGCAATTGAGAGAGCGGCTGCACAGCAATTCTCGGTGCACCCCACGTTGTCGTCCTCCAGGGTCCTGACAGAGTAGGAGGAAACACTGCACCCTTCTCTCTTGGCTCGCTCTCTCTGTCGTCACTCTTTTGTATTCATCGCCAGACATCCTGTTCACAACACTGCACCGCTCCGGTTGGCAGGGCTGTCGTTGGACTGCTGCCTCAATCCATTTTCGAGATTGGCTTTGACTTCCTGCCAGGCTGAAAGCCTGTTTCATTCCTTGGGGGTTCAAGTGCAGGTGGCCCTCCACTGCCTTGCTTGCTTATCACCACTCTCGCATATCGTTTCTCTTCCCACTTCCCATCGACATATTTCATACTTCTTTTTTCTCTCGAACGGCCAAGGCCCAAAATGTCCCTTCGAAATTTTCTGCAGGGAAAATCGGGCAGCAGCGGTAATGGCGGCGGAGCCGGTGGCGGCGGGGGAGGAAACATACATGGAGGACTGCCAGGTGTCGGCATGGGCGGTGGAATGGCTGGTACGGGCATGAACGGAGAAGACGGGGGTGACGGGACTGGCATTGCTCATGTGGTCGACGGCGGCCAGCCTGACATGGCCAAAGCCTGGGAAGTCGAGGCTCGCGAGCAACGCATGCGCGCTCAGGTTGCCGAAGAAGCACACCTCTACGGGACACAACAGATCCTGACCTACCTCAAGCAAATCGGTGCCAGCCCAAAACGCAACGTCAACGCCGTGGAGCAGATCCTGCTGTATTGCAACGCGCTGATAAAGGAACGCCACGCCGCCGAGAACGATGCGAAGCTCAAGGCTCGCAAGTTCGGTGAAGCCACGGCGGAAATCAAGTTCTTGCAAGGCGATGTCAAGGAGGCGCTCAATGACAAGCGGCTGGCCGTGATCGAAGCCGAAAACTACCGCCGCAAGTACAAGGAGAACAAGGAGAAACTCGACAAGGCCGACTTCAAGCGCGACGAGGCCGTCGCCAAAGTCACGCGCCAGATGAAGGAGGCCGCTGCGGCTCACGTCCTGGACAAGCAGCAGTCGGAGGCCCAGCTCCGCATGCAGCTCGGTGTCCTCGAAACGCAGATCCACCGCATGCAAGGCGAGCACCAAACAGCGCTGGCCGAGCTTGAAGCCAAACACGTCGAAAAGCTCGGAGAAGTGGAGGCCAAGCACAAGGTGGACAAGAAGGCGCTGCACGACGAAAAGGAGCGCGAGATTGACGAGATCATCGACGCGCACGAGGCGGAGGCGGCAATTCTCAAAGAAAAGATCCGCGAACTGGCGTCCGACTTGATCTCGCAGACCGATGACTTCCGGCCGGCCACCGACCAGGCTCTGCGTATCAAGCTGCTCGACCTGCGCAACCGCATCAAGAACATTACCGTGCCCAACAACCTACACCTTCGCTTAGACGGTGGAGTAAAGGGCAATGGCGGCGAGGGCGGCGCAAATGGTGTCAATGGCGGAGACAGCAATGCAGCAGGAGGCGGCGCCTCGGCCCTGCATCAGCTGCCAGCCGACTTGGATCCCACGGGCTTTGTGGCCCGGCACGGGTCACGCGATCTTCAATACATCCTGCGTGGTCTTGTCTGGAACGTGCTGGTCTCGGCCTTTTTCTCTGCGCCGTTTGGCTTTGGCTTCCTCGGGCCAAATTCGCAACGAAACCCTGGCCGACAACAACTTCTCGACATTCATCGCACCTGGAGCCGACTCTACGAAGGGCAACAGGCGTATCGTGAGTTAACCGTTGTTCCTTTTTTTTTTTTCCCTCTACCACCTGTTCACACACTAACCTCTACAGGCTACGCACATGATGCCGACGAGTTCGCCATGTACAGGCGCGACTACAATGCCAACAAGCTGCGCTCGGCCGTCTTCCAGTCCTTCCTTCCTGTCGTCTTTCCGGAGAAGGCTGCTGCTCGTCAGCAACAAATGGGATCGACGCCGGCTGCTGACCATCAGCAGCAGCAAACTCTGACGCTGCAGCAACTGCCACCCCTACCTTCGACGCAAAACCAACCTCACCCCGGTGACCCGTCCTGGCCAGGCCAGTACCAGGCGTTCCAACCGGGCGGCGGACAATCGGCTCCGCCACCCTACTCGGCCAATGGCTCTCCACCTCCGCCGCCTCCAAGACGATCGGCCGCGAGCAGTTTGAGCAATTTTATGGGAGGCATGGGGGGTTCTGCCGAGCCCGGTATTGCCATGTGGCACCGCCAGCACTGCGAATCCGTCGTCACCAGCATCAAGCAACTGCTCGACCGCATCACCGGCTACGCCACCCGCCCCGACGCTCTCGAGGCCGTGCCCGCCATTGTCAACCTCGCTGCCGAGCTTGGCATCGAGTTTGGCGTCCAGCGCGCCCAGGTCTGGCTCGTCATGCCGCAGCGAAACGAGCTGGTGCAGGCCGGGCCCGAGTACCAGGACTGCTTGGGCGGTGGCAGCGGCGCCTCTGACAACAACGACAAAGAACACGGTCGCGACCTCAAGGTCGACCTCATGGTATCGCCCGGTATTGTGCGCATTGGTGACGGCCGTGGCGACTTGACGGTGCGCAAGGCCCTCGTGCCATGCGAAGTGATTCCATTTTCATGAGTTGGCTTTGGAAGGGAGGGTACTTTGATGTATCTTTTCTTTTTTTTGTTTTTATTGAAGGCGAAGCACGTTTGTCTTTTCTGTTGTGTTCTGTTCTGTTTCTTTATTTTAACTTGTATGACACTACCTTGTTTTGTAAACTGTAGGGAAGGATGCCTCCTTAGATGAATGCATATGACTTTTACGTTCTGCTGTACCTTTCTATGCTGGCAAACATGCGAGCGTTTAAACTCGAGAAATACTTTATATAGAATGGTATAACCATCGTACCATCATATTATTTTATATTATTTCAGTTTTAGTCGCATATTATTTAAATAATCACGCACGTAAATAGAAATAAGGACATACATGCAATGCAGAAAAACGAACCACCGCAAAACCGCAAAACCGAGTCACAACAAATGAAGAACATGCAAGACGAATCCTAGACCCTGAAACTCTAAACCAACAAAAATGAGGGTATATCGCAATTTGTACAAAAGAATCACAAAACGATAGAAACAGAAATCCTCCCCCACGGAACTACAGGGCCGCCCCGGACCGCAGACTGGCAAAGGTCGACCGCATGCCCGTCTCAATGTGCCGCACCGGCGGCATGCTGTAGCTGGCGGGACAGATAAAGACGTAGCGCACGAGCACGCGCGACTCGTCCGTGACAATGTGCGTGCCCGCCGGCGGCTTCTTGGTGCCCGCGGGCAGCGTCGCCAACGGGTCGTCCTTGATGAGCTCGCAGCCCAGCAAAATCTTCTTGCCGGCAAACGCGCTCTTGGACCAGGTGTTGCTGAGGGCGCCGCTGTAGCCAAACGAGGTGGACGGCTCGTCGGCCAGGTAGATGCCGGGCCCGTTGACGGCGCCGTGCGCCATGTAGCGCGTGTTGGACATGTTGCGCAGGCCCTCGGTGAGGACCTTCCACATGCGGGACGTCTGCGAGCCGTGAAAGACGACGTCGCCCGTGCGCGGGAGCGGCACCAGGCGGGAGCCGCCGCTGCCGGCGCTGTTTGTGTTATAGCTGTTGTTGTAGGCTTCAAACGCCTTCTCGCACTCGGGCGTCGAGTTGTACAGCAAGAACTGGTCGACGTCCGACATGATGGACAGCCGCTTGCCCTGGGGCGCCGACAGCATGCAGCCGCGGAACCACTTGCTCATCCAGGCCAGCACCTGCTCGCGCTCGTGCGACAGGTAGCCGCCGGACCGGATCTTGTTGAGCAGATCAAACGGCGTCATGGTGTCGTCGGCGGACAGCCGCGGGAACGAGTCCAGGATCGTGATCAGCCGGGTCTTGTCGTAGGGGCAGTCGGTGGACAGCAGCTGGAGGCCCGAGTTGTCCTTGGCCGCCGCGTACAGGCAGCATAGCAAAAAGTCCAGGACCGGCGCATCAATGAGCAGGCCATAGGCGCGCACCAGCAGGCCGGACTGCGACATCTCCTTGATGCAGCCGTCTTTGGTGCAGATTGTCGGCTTCCACAGGCCCGTCAGCTCATCGCCACAGGCCGTGCACTGCGACCCGGGCCGCTTGATCGTCTCGTTGGTGACGTCGTAGACGCTCCGGAGCGTGACACCGCCTAGCAAAAAGTGCCGATGCAGCCGCTGTGCCAGGGCATGCGTAAAGAGGTTGAAGCTGGCCGTACAGAGGCGGCTGGTCGGCTTGCGGTGGGCGTTGGACTTGGGTCGCCAGTATGTGTGGTTCACCTGCTGCTTGAGCTGTACTTGCAGGCCCTTTCCGGGTTCGTGCACCGTCTCGTGCGGCACGAGGTGCACACAAAAGCCGTGCGTGCGGTCGACACCATTGAGAATCACCCGCACGGTCAGGATGGGGAAGAGGTCGCTGCCGATGCCGCGAACTTTCCGGTCGTGGCCCTGCAGGTGCGTCAGCGGGAAGCACAGCTCGTACTCCTTGGTGCCCACGCACTCAACGGCATCGCTCAGGCTCTCGGGGATGTCCGGGTCAATGTACGGGCGCGTGCCCAGCATGCCAATGCGGGTGACCAGCGCGTTGGTCTTCGTGCTATTGTTGCGATCCAGCTGGAGGCGCAGCCCCTCGACCTCGCGCGCCAGCTCAATGACTCCGTCATACTCTCTGAGCATCTTGTTCTTGATGACATTGAGGCCGTGTGGGTTGAGTGACGGCTTGATGCCCATGAGATCGCCCAGAAGCGTGAGTGCGTTCTTGTCGCCGTCGGTCAGGTCCTTGGACCGCCGCCAAGCCAGCATATACGCTTGTGTCGCACTGTCGGGCCATCCTTCGTGCATGTAAAACCGCTCCAGGATCGTGCGGATGCCGTACAGGCCCTGCGGGCTGCTCTCGTCGTGTGCTGCCAGGCAGCTGCAGAGCGTCGTGATGCCGCTGGGCGACGAGTCGAAAAAGGACAGAATCCACTGCGGGTCGTAGCCAAGCGTTTTGCGGCCGACAATGGTGCTCAGCAGAGCCGTCACGTTGGGAATCTCTTGGAGGTACAGCCACTTCATGGACGCAATCCCTCCATTCTGGCGCCGTTGCAAGCGATCGACATACTCAACACCCACCATGTATTCCGTTTGCAGCTGCTGCCACCACCTGAGGCGCTGCAGGCTCATGCCGAGGCCGGCCAGAGCGGTCATCTGGTCGGGCAGGCTGTTGAACACGATGCGCATGTCGGTCACAAAGCGGAACCAGTCCTGGACAGTGAGGTTGTCACACGACCAGGCAACGAGGTCGTCAGCACGCTGTTTTAGCATGAGCAGCATCAGCGAGATCCACACCTCGTGCACAACCATAGGAAGCTCGATGCGGCGGGCCAGGATTCGCAGCATGTCGACGCACGACACGTGGGAGTCCCGCTCAATGAGGCCCAGCAGATCGCGGAGCAGCACGACATCTTCAACGAGGATCTGCCGGCGACAGGCGTGCAAGAACTCCATGTCTTTCATGTAGTCGAGTTTGCGGATGATGCCCAGGATCCGGTTGCGCTCCACGTCTTGGTGGGTGATCCAGAACTCCTGTTCCCCGTCGACCGCCACCTTGAGTGAAACAATCTCCTCTTCTGTGCCCGTACCGCCCAGCGTGGCCAGCAGGTAGTCCTTCAGCGCCTTTCCCACCGACTCGGATTGCGGCGCCTGCAGGCGCGACATAATGCCCTGGAAGACGTCCTCGGGCGGGAAGCGACCGAGACCGGCAAGGAACTCAGCCGACACAAACTCGTTGAGCCAAGGTGCCTGTCTGATGGCGCGACCGTACGCTTGGATCTTGTAGCTAAGCGTGTCGTTGGTGCTGCCAAACAGATGGGCCTTGTATGACTCTTGCGCGGCCTCCATTGTGGGAACGACAATGTCAATGATCCGACTGGCAAAGACCTCGCGCAGGGCCGGGTGCTGCTGCAGCGTGAGCAATGTGCTAGAGAGTGTCATCATCCTGGCACTGACACTAGCGGTGGGCGTCAGAGAGTTGACGAGGACAACAGCAGCCGTGCAGCAGTCCGCATCAGCGATGCGGATAATCGTCTCGGCGAACGTTAAGGAGTTGTCCGTGGCCGTGGTTTCGATGCAGAGACGCGACAGCAAACCAATGGCCTCCGGCCCGATCTCCATGGCTTGAAGAAGGAGTTGTTGTAGACGCTGGAGCAACGTCACATCTGCTGGCTCGACGGCCACGGTACGGAAGCATGCGGGACCGCAGTCCTTGAAAGTAGGGCTGCCGGTGCGTGTCAGATCAGGGCCTTCCAGCAGGAAGATGGGCCGAAGTCGTGCGAGTTGCTGGGGTGTGAAGTTGTATGTCTCCCACTTCTGGAGCATGGCTTCGTCTGGCTTCCAGCTGGTCCACAATTGCAAGTCGGGGATCTGGCCCTCAAGAACCTCTCGTGCAAGCTGGCATTGCTGGTTTGAAAGGTAGTCGCAGACCCACGAAACGCTGCGGTAGAGGCTGGCAAAACGGCACTGGTTCTGCAGCATGTGCAGATACAGTTGGTAGGACTGTGGGATTTGGCAGAAAGCGAGCAGCCGGTTGATGTACTCGGCCGGGAGCATCTGCGAGTTTGGAATCGTCGACAGTGTTGCTATCATATTGCGGAAAATTTGGAGGGGATCCGCGTAGCCCAGTCGAATTTGCAACAGATACTGGGCCACCTGGGCTTCTGGGATGGACACATATCGTGGTGCGATGCTACTGGCGACGACGAGGCAGCGCAGATACCTGGTATAGCTTGGATTTTCCTGGTTGTCGCCTCGCAGTGACTTCAGTGCGGCGATGGCGGTGAATGGCGAGTACTCCAGGGTGCACGCGAGAATAGCAACCTCAGGATTGCCATGCTCATTTTGCACATGGTCTCGGATGAGCTCGTCGATGTGCCGGTTGCGCTCGTCGGAATTGGCCACGAGCCTTTTTCGGTTGAGATACTCTCTGGTGAGCTGGAGAAGCGCCGGTGGGAACTCTACTAAGCTGCCGTCGTCGAGCTGCGCAGAAAGGTTGCTTGCAAGGAGCTCCTTGTGCCAGGCCGCCCGGAGGGCCGAGGACTTTGATATGGCGATGATGGGCATGGTGGTGTAGTGGGAGTGAAGAAAGGATGAATAGATCCCGTTGCAGGTCGCTGATTATGCAAAAAGGAAGAGATGTTGGGTGTCCCCGATTGCCAGTCTAATGTAGCTCACAAAACTGTGAAGAAAGGCACCGGGTGGCCAGCGTGAAGGAAGGTGTTTGTAGAATGTGGTGTCCGTCCTTCGTCAAGATGGCGATGACAACGAAGGATAGCAGGGGTGATGTCGAAAATGTGAAGGGAAGAATATGAAAAGAGGAGGTTAGAAATCACAACAACAAAAAGAGAAGGAAAGAGAGGGCAGTATCAACGTGGATTGCTAATACAAGCGGGTATCTTTGAAAATGCCGAGTACGGATGTCGAGCTGAAGGGCGTTGCGAGGATTGGAACAGGGTGTGGGGTGAAGGCAAGAATATGGAAAGTCTGGAAACTGGCTCCGTTCCCACGGGCAGACTGAGCAAGCAACAAGCCAGTAACGGAATTACCAACAGATAACCCTTGAGATGGAAGAAGGCGAATATGAAAGGTGGAAACAAAAGAAGAGAAGCTATGAAGTGTAGGCAAGCAGAGAGAGGTGGCGCGTGCTTGGAAGCTTCGAAGTACGCTCCGAACAGCGCTTTGTTTGTTTGTTGTGGTATGAACTTTGACATGCGTACTCTACTGCTAGTGACAGAAGCCAAAGCAAAACTTGTCTCCAGATCAGGGATGTCTGCCAGAATATGCCAGATGAAAGGAGTGCACAAGCAATGTTCGACTCATAGGGGTAGACACCGACGGGATCGCCTCAAGGCAGACTGAGGAAAGCTCTGAAAGGCGGTGATTCTCATTGGGACGTTGGCCTCGCCAAGAAACAAGCCTCCGATGTCCTCACGACTTTCGTTCTTTCCACTGTTTTCGCGGCTCGGGGGACAAGGCATTGCCTGAACTGGCAATAGGGTGAAAAAGGCGACGAGCAATGTAAAGTGCGACAATATGACGCCGTACTGTGTACAGACGAAGCACAGTGCCAGAAGCTAGGCAAACGGGACGGCCAGAGCTGGGGCGGACCAGGGTACCTCCACCATTTAGAGTTTAGTGCGCAAGGCTTCTTGAGGGCGTCCAATACATTCCAGCCAGTCGCCAAGGAGGGTGCCGTGACCTTGACCCAGTCGGATGAGGGGCGTGGATAATAATTGCGCAGCCAGGCTGTTATCACCCACCAACAATAGGGAGGTTTCTGATCTGTCTGGCCGCATGAGTTTGGTCGGTTTCTCCTCTTTTGCCGGCTGTGCAGCCAGCGGCTGGAGATACAAATTGGACTGGTAAACCAGAGGGGCGTGTGAGGCAATGTGATTATTGACTTGGTAGCGCGTTGAGGAACAGGAGGCGCTTGCCCAGCACTATCCCCGTCGCATGGGGAGTAGGAACGAGGTGGAGGCGGGGAGGCAAGGCGAACTGGATAAGCCGTTGTACGATGCCGCCGATGCTATCGATTTGTGCTGGGTCTGCCCATAGGTAGTAATTGGTGGCTAGATCATGCCCAGTGTCGTTCGATGGAGCCATGCACCCTTTGACACTCTCGAAGAAACATAGCTGTTTATTGCTGTCGTATCTGTCAAAGGTCAGCCTTTTTATTGATTTTTTTTAATCTTGGTACTGCTCTTGAAACGAGAGTACTTTGGGAAAAACCAAGGAGAGGACAAAAACAGACACGAACCAAAGCAAGAGATAGCAAGCCGTTTTCTCAATACCGCATCCATAGACAACAACCGCCAGCTATGTCATCATCAAGAGCCGCTGGAAGAACAGCAACGAACGCAAGCACCACGAGCCGCGAGTTTCTCGACGAGCTGTACGAGCTCCTCGAGCGAGACAAGGACAAGAAAAACACCGTCATCCTCGAGCTGATCCTTGAGCAGTGGCAGCAAATCGGCGACGAGCGTAGGTCGGCTCTCTTTTCTGGTCTTTTTTTTATGTTTTGTTTTGATTTGTGCTCTGACCGTCGAGTAGAAATGGCACACGGTGTGGCCGAAGAGATCTTGAAGCGAGACACCAACCATCCTGGTGCGCGGGAATACATTCGCAAATCATCGTCGCAGGTCAGCACACCGGCATCGACAATCTGGTCGACATGGAGTCTCGGCGCGTCCTCTCGATCCACCTCCGCCTCGTCGGCCTCGCGTCCGGAGCCCCTCCGATCACGACTAACGAGCCGCCCACCGCCAGGTGGCGGTAGTACTGGCGGAACACCGGTCGTGAGTGAGACGGGGTCCGTCTCGGCATCGAGCGGCACACGGCACCTCGACCCCAAAGCCGCCATGGCCGCGCGGCTGCCTGCGTCGTCCGGTGGTGATGTGCTGGGGGCGAAGCGGAGGAACAAGCGGCCTGTCCAGTTTGGCTCGGCACTCAGCTCAGATGCGGAGCGGCTCGCGGTCGAGACGAAGCTGGAGCAGCAGTTTGCGTCGCTGCAGGCGCGCGCTACCGAGCTGGAACGCGAGATGGTCGTTCTCGAAAACGTCGGGCTCGTGGACAACGCCGAGATCTTCCAGGACACCCGCAACATCAAGTACGGGCGCGTCAGTCTGGTCGTTATGCCGGCCATGCCGCGGCCCGTGCGGCAGCTGGTGCGTGAGCTGCAGGGCGACCGGCAGCGGTGCTTGGAGCTGATCATTGACGACTTTGTCGAGGTCGCACAGTGGTCTCTCGAGGACGACACGACAGGCAAGCCGCACATTGACGTGGTGCGCGAGCGGCTACTGCGGCGGCAGGCGCTGCTGGACGCGATGCTGCCGGCCGGCCTGGAGGACCTGGGCCGCACGGCCATGATGCGCGTGGAGCACCAGCTCATCGACCACGGCAAAACGTACGCCAACGACAAGACGATGCTCTTCGAGGACGTCGCCGACATCCCCGTCGCCAATCTGCTGGTGACCTCGGACAACTATGCCTGGGACATGTCGGAGCTGGCGGACGCGCTGGCCGTCAACAGCGGCGTCATGCGCAACCCCATCACGCGCGACATGTTCTCCGAGGAGGACGTGCGGCAGATCCTCAACCACGCGCTGGGCGAGCGCCTGCGGCCCATGGCCCTCGAGCAGAGCGAGCTGAAGCGCGGCGTGCGCTCCACCACGATCGACCGCATGGCCCACCTCAGCAAGGTGATGCTCGAGGACCAGTCGGCCCACGCGACGCCGACGATCGAGGCCATCGACATCTTCATGGCCTACTACCACACGCTGCCCGACGCCGAGAAGCGGACGCTCAAGTCGCTCAAGGTGCCAGCCAAGGACAGCCACACGGGACAGGCGTATGACTCGGCCATCCTCGAGGCCATCCAGGACGCCAAGGCAAACCGGGTGTGCTACCACAAGGTGGGCGACTTCCTCAGCCAGGCGGCCAAGAAGCTGAAGAACGACTTGTGAGGTGGGAGCTGGATAGTGCAACGAAAGGTAAGCAGAATGATCACACGTAAACGATGAGGGCGAGGGATCCGAAGATTAAGGGGCACGATGGGGCGGGTCACCAGATTGTGCAAACGGAGGAAGGCGCGATGGAAGTCCACGCTCGCTTCCGACTTGAGAAGGAGCAACCGGTGTTCAGGTCACAAGATAACGCCAATAAGTTGATTGCCTGTTTGTTTATGTTCTTTTCTTCTTTTTACGCGTTTCTTTTGGGCTGTCGATTTCATTCTTTTTGTTTTATTTTGCTGTGGAATATCTTATTCAGAGTGTAATACCCGTCTTGCGTAGACTATGATCAATATGAACTGCCGTTTCTATTCACATGTGCACGCCTAAAGCATTACAGTGATCCGTGTATTTCTTCAAACTGAAACTGTATAGCCAGGACATGAAAACGGTCCATCTATGAAACGAACAGAAAAGACAAATGGGGCAGATTTAAGAAAATACGGCTGGAAACGGCCGCAACTGTTGGTAGGAAAAACAATGAAAACAAGGCACAACATGTGCAACATAACTAAAAACAAAAGTCCAGTGTGACTATGGTAATCGTAAATGAACAAAAAAATAGGCCGGACGGCGAGACAATGACAAACAATGGGAGCAAAATATGATTCAGGAGACATGGCGTTGATCGACCGAGAGATTACTCGCACCCAAATAACCTGATTTGGAGCGTGGGACGTGCAAGAACAGTAAGAACAGTATGAAGGGAGAAAGACACAAAAAAGGGGAGACATAAGTCACCATCGCCACTCAAAAGGCTCCGCCCATACGGCTGCGGCCAACCGTCTTGAACGACTTGCTGTACGGCATGTACTGGCCATCGAGGCCCATGGTGTCGAAGCGCCGCAGGCCGCTGGTGCCGATGTCCATGTTGAGATTGGTGTAGCCGCTAAAGTAGTAGCCGACGATGACCACCAGGTAGCTGAGCAGCAGGATGCTGCCCTTGAAGTAGTTGCTCTTGCCCTCGCCGTACATGTAGCTGAGGAGGAAGACGCAGAGGATGACCGTGACCATGTCCCACTGCGGGAACAGCAGAGAGAAGGTGAAGCGGGACAGGTCGTCGCCCAGGCTGGCCGGGGGCGGGAAGCTGGCCGAGAAGAGCACCAGCGCCGGGATTTGCAGCAGACACACCTGCAGCGCGTAGGCGGAACCAATCTCCATGGACAGGGCAATGTTGCCGTTCATGGCAAACGAGATGGCGTTCAAGAACTCCGTCGTGTTGGGCACCAGGGCGAAGAGGGTGATGCCCAAAAACTTCTGGTCGATCGAGAAGCCGTCGAGGACAAAGTCGACCGAGTCCACCAGAATCTCGGCAATGACGGCGTACAGGGCCGTGGCGCACATGAGAATGACGGACGACTTGAGCCGGCTCCAGTTGGGGGCATCGTGGCCGCCGTGCCCAGCCTCACCACCGGCAGGAGCCGCTGGCTCCTCACCACCTGCACCTGCGCCGCCCGCAACAACGCCAAGGGTGGCACCACCCTCGTAAGGGTCGTGGAAGGGCGCCGTGCGGACGGTGTTGGTGCGGATCGTGCTGCCCCCGGCCGTGCTCCCGCCACCAATCGTGCCTGTCGTGGGAAAATTGCCGCGAGCGGATGTGCGGCGAGGCAGCCGGGCATCGCGGGCGGCGATGGTAGCCGCTGTGGCGGCCATCTCGGCCACCTGGTGCACCAGGTTGTCGCTCTCGGCATCCGTAAAGCCGGCGATGCGCACAGAGGAGCGACCGTCGTCAGCAGTCTTGCATGCGGCACCCGAGGGCTTGGCCGTATGAGACGACGACTTGCCTCCCGATGTGGCCGTGGCTGCAGCACCAGTATCGCAGTGGCCTGCTGAAGAACCACTGGGGCCACTGACAGAGGCGTCGCGACTGGCCCCGCCGTCTTGGCGCGGCTGCAGACCGACCTGCTTGAGAGATTGGCCGAGTATACGACGGTAGAGGTGGGAGTCGCGAATGTCCACACCAGTGGCGTCGCCAGTCGTGCCAGTTGTGCCTGTTGTGACGGCGGTCGACGTCATATTATGACGCGGGGCCGTGCCCGCAAGCTCTTCCTGGCGCTTCTCTTCAACCTCCGTGTTCCAGATGACGGCGGCATGCGTGCGTAGTGTGAACCAAAGACCAATGACATACGACAGGAACAAGAGACTGGCGGCTACATAGCAGTACGGGCGAACGGCCTCCAGGTAAAAACGGTCGTCGATGGAGGGTGTCTGGGAAAAGAAGCAGCGGCGACAATCACTAGAATCGCCGCCACCCACACCGGCGCCATCGCCATTGTTAATACAGTCCAGGCAGTTCAGCTCGTGCGTGCCGTAGATCTGGTAGAAGAGGGTGGGGCTGAAGGCACCAATGACGGCGAAAAGCAACATGGTGGAGGTGACACCGGCAGAGCGGGCGTTGAACCGCTGTGTCTTGCGCTTGATGGCGCCGAAACACATGGACAAGCCCGGCAGGAACAGCACACCGGCAAAAATGCTGCCAACGATGCTTCCCTCGACGAGCTGCGACTTGCCCTGGTTGAGCGCCACGCAGTACAGGAACACCTCGACAATGGTCGAAAAGAAGGCGTTGATAGCGGCGCCGACACCCATGGACGACTGGGCCGAAATGGAGGCGACAGCCTGGCCAATGAAGTACGCCAGCGGGATGATGGAGAGCAGGGCGGCGACGAAGAGGAAGGCGGACGACGTGATGACGCTCTCCAGATGCAGGATGCCGTCGAGGACCAGCCAGTCAAAGATGACAAACATGACCACAGCCATCAGGTTGATCAGGAAGATGTTTGTGCCATCGACGGTGTACTTCCAGTACTTGGCACCAACCGCGCGGTACGTGCACACAATAATGGACGATTGGGGAGCTGCAGGAGCGCGTGCGGTGGCAATGTCCGACTCAAACGTCAGGGCGAGAGGGTGACGGCGCAGGTGGTCGAACAGCAGGATGGTGACACGGCCCATGGGAATGGAGAAGACGAGGAACCAGCAGATGCCCGAGACGATGAAGAGGGCGGGTGTAATGAGGATGTAGAAAAACAGAAAGAAGATGACGCGGCCAATGTTCCACTGCCCGCGGCCAAACAGGCGGCGTTTGAGGCGAGGCAGTTCGGTATCGCTGTCTCTGCCTGCATCCTCGTCGTCGCTGTCGTACACGTCGTCCGCGCCGCGTCCTCTGCTGCGGGCGTGTCCGTCGTAGCGGTCGTGGTAGCGCGCCGCCGATGTGCGGTGCTGGATGAGGCTGTCGGTCTCATTTGGCGTCGAGTCAAAACTGCGGCGCGACCGGCCAATAATGGAACGGCTGCGCTCGGGCCCGAAAAAAAGGCGGCCGTACTCGAGGTCGCCGTTCTGCCACTGCTCGTACTCGCTGATGCTGCGGCCTTCACCCAGGTCCTCGTCCAGGTACGCCTCCTGCTGCTCAAGGCGGACAAACTTGCCAAAGGGATAGAACAGGTAGCCAGAGAGGCCCCAGAGGACGCGGCCGTATTCGCGGCCGCTAGGCCAGCCGGCAAAGATGAGACAGACGACAGCACCCAAGAAGGCCAGCAGCGCCAGCCACATACCGAAGCACAGAGTCCACATGATGTTGAAGAAGAGCAGCCAGTTGTGGACATGGCCGCCGGGCGACGAGTGAATGTCGCCCTCCGCCGTCTTCTGGACGGAGCGGTCCTTCTTGTACAGCGCAGGTTTCCACAGACGAATACCAAACGGATGGGTCTCGTTGATGGCCTGCTGGCGGTCTTTGAGCGTGAAGCTCTCGGCGTCACTGAGATCGTCGTCGTCGTCGTCGCCGTTGTCGACATTGTCATCGTCACTGCCGTGGTGGTTACCGTCTCGGTCCTCGTCGTCGAAATCGTCCCCTGCGTTGTTGCGGTCGGTCACGACGCTGCGATCGATGGTCTCGTCATCGTCCCCGCTACCGTTGCCGTCGGCGTCGATGCCCGTCGAGTCGAAAAAGCCTGTGTCGGACGGGTTGGTATTGCTGTAGGGCGTGGTCACAGCTCTCGAGGCCGCGGAGGTAGGGCCCCCCGCCGCTTCGCCTTCCTGGTCAATGGTATCGGAGTTGGAGTGGATGCGGCTCAGCGGCGCACCAGTACCAACGACGCCACGGCGGCGTAGTGTCGTGGGCTGTGCGTAGCTATTCTGCCGCTCGGCCACGTCGGCCTGCACCTCGCTTGGGGCGTCATCGACCGAGAACACGCTGCCGCGGTGGGGTGCCTGGACGTTGCTCGACGCGCGTCGTGACAAGGCAGGTTTGCGAGGCCGTGAGCGGCCACGGTCGGGGCCGAGAAGGGGGGAGCGGACCGCGGCAAGGATCGGAGTGTTTCCAAGCCGTTGCGGAGGCCGGTCTTGGGTGGGTGTCGAGGTGTTGTCGAAGTATTGGCCGGGGCCCTGGGATGTGATTGTGCCTTGATGGACAGGTAGGTCAGTATCGAGCTATGAGAAGAAAACGGAATGAGCAAGCACAAGAGTGCATACCGTAGGTTTCTGGCCGTCGACGGACCGTGTCGGTCGACTGGAAGCTCTCAGACAGGTTGTAGTTGTCGCCCTCGCGGCCCCCAGCCAAAGAGGTGAAGCGCGTGGGCGTACGGGCGTCGGTCGGGGACGGGAGGGCCGACGAGGACTCGCCGCGGTCCTGGTCGTCGGCATCCATGGTGTCACAGGCCCGCTGGGACAGGGTCTAGAATCGAAAGCGGTTGTGTATTCGACCGGATCGGATCAGAAGTGGTGAAAACAACAGGACATGCGGTGCAGGGGATCCATAGGCGGCGACGTAAGCATGAGGCAAGATAAGCCGTAAGAGTCGACGCACGAGGTAAGCGAAACAGAATAGCGAATACGGTCGACGTTGAGGTCGAAATAGAGTCGAATTTTTGTCGGTGAGGTCGAGGAACGATCTTTTGAGCTCGATGGAGGTGATCGAAGTAAAAAAGAAAAGAGATGGAACAGAAGAAGAGAAGAAGAGAAGTAGAGGGCGAAAGGTCAGGTCAATGCCGCCCGAGAAAGTAAACAACGAAAAATGGAACCCCAAGGGATACGAGCGAGACTAGCCGTAATTAAAGTATCCGGGGTAGAAATAACAAGGGACGGCGAGACAGCCACAGACAAGAAACGAAAAGGGATGATGTCAAGCCAGAGAGAAGGACGAGAAAGTGACGAGAAGCAGAAGCGAAAGTAGGAAGCACAAACAAAAGTACGCGGAGGGAGGCAAGGTCGAATGGCTAAAGCGGCACTTGGTGCAAAGTCAGATTACGACATCCAGGTTGGGTAGCTCCTGCTCCAGAGACGGGGCTAATATCGGATGGCCAAGCCAGCCTGAGCAGGATTGCTCGGACGGGAACGACGCTAAACGGGAAGGAGATGGTGCGGAATGGCGAGACAGCGGAGACTTCAGGCTTCGGCGTAGGGCTCGAGCGTCAGCTTGCAATGGTGCGTTAGGGGGTGCTCAGTGGCTCAGTGGCTCACAAGCTCGCGTAGAGGAGCTCGTTCAGGCTCCACATGGGCCAGCTATGAAGTAATTACGGGGCGCTAGCAGGCGCTGTCTTTCGGGCCCAGGTGGGCTTGCTTAGTGGCCACTGGGCAGCAAAGCTTCTTTCGCAACGCGCGACCAAAGAATGTAATTTGGCCAACTTTCATCGTACGACGGAGAAGGCGACCACACAAGCAGGCGTTGGGCAGACAGACACGCTATTACTGGCAATCCAACTCTCTCTTTCTCCCATCATATCCGCATTGTCTCCCGAATACCGCCATGGCATCTCCATCGTCGGCCCGCCGCCGACGCGGTGTGACCCCTGTCGACGCGACGACGACAACGACGACCACGACGACATCGTCTGTCTCTTCGCCGGACGCCGCCTCGGATCCTTCCTTTGTCCCGACCGCCTCGACTACATCCTTTTCGCCGCTCGCCGTCGCTGCTCGCAATGGCAGTCCCGCCGTGCTGCTCGCCGCGCTGGCCTTGTGCTTCGGCGGCCTCGTGGGCGACCCCAAGGTGCGGCAGGCCGGCCTCGACGCCGACGCCGACAACACGGCCATGGCCACGCTGGCCGGTCTGCTGGGTGTGGCCACGGTCGTGCAGGTTGCCGCGTCCGTCGTGGGTCTGCCGCCGGCCGGGTCCGTGGCGTCCGTGGCGCCCGTGGCGCCCGGTCCTCCGGCGGCGCCGGCCAGCGCCTCGCAGCCCTCCAACGACAGTGCCAAGAAGCAGCGCAGAGCGCGCCGAGACGGGCGCAAGCCCAACGTCATCGTCACGACGACGCTGTCGCTGGTGCTGACGGCGCTGGCCACGCCGCTGGTGCACCTGGTGCTGGTGCTGTTTGGGGCGCCGTTCCTGGCGCAGGTGCGGCGCACCTTCTTGTGCGCGGCGCACCTGGCCGTGCTGGGCCTGTACCCGGTCATCTACACGCGTGGCACAGACGGGACGGGCGCGTGGCGGGCGCTGGCGTCGGGATCGCAGACGGCGAAGCAGCTGGACGCGGCGGTGGGTGGTCTGTGGGGCGCGTGTGCGGGCGCGTGGCTGGGCGCGGTGCCGATCCCGCTGGACTGGGACCGGGCGTGGCAGCAGTGGCCGATTACCGTGGTGGT
Organism: Sporothrix luriei; assembly: GCA_021398005.1. Classification (NCBI taxonomy): domain Eukaryota; kingdom Fungi; phylum Ascomycota; class Sordariomycetes; order Ophiostomatales; family Ophiostomataceae; genus Sporothrix; species Sporothrix luriei. The sequence goes on from WNLO01000009.1 coordinate 77,099, forward strand.
GGGCATCTATCTGGGACATGCGGTGGGCCGGACGCTGGGTGGCGTGCTGCAGCGTCGGTAGTCTCAAGGTTGTGGAGACTGCTTGGGAATATATAGAGACGAGAGGTCAGAGCAGTGCCAAGTGAGTGGAGGGACGTGTTTGGGTTCATCGTGGTGGCACGCGTGTTTTATAGACTGTACACAATAACCACAATGCTTTATATAGAAATCATTTTGTTCGCACCAATGTTCGGCTTGTAATATATATATGTGTGTGTGTGTATTAAAAGAGTGCAGGTCCAAACCCTTACGCAATACGTCTCCTTGGTATGCTTAGAATCAAATCGAGTTACCTTACGCCAGAGAAACGAGAATTCCATTCGTATGTCAAGGACGATCCAGCGCCGCCCGAACAACCTTGCTCTCCCAGCCGTTCTTCGCCCGCATGATGTTGGTAAAGACCTGCTCCAGCACCCGCAGCAGGCCGATAATGAGGTAGAGCTTCGTCCAGCGCCGCAGGAAGAAGCCAGACAATGTCTTGGTGTTGGGCGGGTGGGCCGTCGGCGGGGCCTTGTTCGCTGTGCGCCGAAGTGGTGTCTGTTCCGAGGCGGGCGCAGCATCGTCTTCTTCACTGTCTTCGTCGTTACCGTCCTTCTCGTCACGCTCCCACCGCTTCCGGACGTCGGCAAACTTGGACGGGTCGTCGGTGATGACGCCCTCGACGCCGTTGTGGATGCTCCAGTCCATCCACTCTTCGGCGTTGACGGTCCACACGAAGATGCCACGTCCCTTGGCGTGGGCTTCACGAATGAAGCGACGACCGCGCGGGCCGACCAAAATCCCCTGCAAAAGGTTGAAGTAGCCGACGCAGTCGTACTTGAGCAGCTCGTAGGCGTAGGCGAGGGAGAAGCCAATGTACGCAATGGGGAAGCCGGGCAGTTTATCCTGTGCGTGGCGCATATAAATTGCCTATGATGTATGTCAGTGGTGCCTTTCCCTTTTATGTAGGCTTGGCAGGAGGCCGCTGAGAAAAAGGGGGAGGGGAGGGGGAGGAATGCCTGACCTCCCAGCATCCGAGCACAATGCGTTGGCTCCAGTCGCCCGGCGTCGCCAAGATGGTCTCGGCGATCCGTGTCACCAGTTCTTCTGCATCGTCGTCCCGCTGACAGTGTTAGTGTACATATTCTTGTTCAATAAAACCATATAGAGTCAGATCCGGTGCAGCGGTACGTACCTTGATGTCGAGCAGCACCCACACGTGCTCGCGGCCCGGCTCCGACAAAAACGACAACAGGTCGGTCAGCCGCGCCAGGGGCACATGCGGGTCCTTGGTCGTCCGCAGTGTCTCCAAGAACGACCAGTCGCAGTCGGCAATCGTGTCCGGGCGGCCAAAGCAGCGCTTGAGCGTGGCGTCGTGTGACAGGACGACGACCCTGTCCTTGGACAGGTGGACATCGGTCTCGAGGGCGACGGCGCCGCTGGCCAGCGCGCCCCGGAATGCTTCGACGGAGTTCTCGGGGAACTTGGCACGAAAGCCGCGGTGGGCAATATTTTGAGGCAGTCGTTTCTTGCCGTCCACTTTGGGGATGTGAGATGCGACTAACTTTGGTGTCTGATGCTGCTGCTGTTGCTGTTGCTGCTGCTGCTGCTGCTTTGTTTTGTCGAGCGAGAGCAGCTCGGGCGAAAGGGGTGTCATGGGTGTGATGGGTGTCGACGGCGTCGTCGCCGAGCCGCGTGATTTCGGCGAAGGAGATGGGGAGGTAGAAGAGGGAGACGACAAGGGAGATGTTGACGATGCGCCTTCGGCGCGAGAAACCAGAGAAGAGGACATGTTGGGGCAGGCGATCTTGTATACGACGACCGGAGTGTGAAATCAAGTCTTGCCACTGTCTTTTACTACCCCGTTTTGTCACATACGATGGCGTACGCGTAGTTTTGCCGGGGTTGGCGAGTCGGAATAAGAAACAGAGTCGATATAAACCCGATTCCCCGGACACCGGCGATCTCTCCAAATGATGTGCTTTGTGGTAGACTCGGTGGCCGTTCCCCTCTTCGTTTTGTTATGGCGTAATGCGTCGTAGGAACTGCTGGCTGTCGCCAGTTGCTGTTGTATAGTATCCTCCAAAGCAAAAGCTGATCAGGAAAATGTATGAAAGCGACTTTGGATCCTGTGATGCTTCGCGTCTTCCAGTTGGGAAGGCAGGGGCCCTCCTCGTTTTTATTGGCATCTTCCTTTGTCTTTCTCTTCCGCAAACTGCCTCGACTGACGCCACGGGCCCGGTCCTTTTAACCCAGTGACTCTCGCTAAGCACAAGCTCCCGAACCACCATAAAGCCGTTCACAATACAGCAACCACCCTTACGGGCCCTGGGAATGCACTGAACAGGAATCTCCCCGGAGTTTACTGTTGACATGCCCGTTCCAACGCCAACAGAATGCTGCCTATTCGTGGTGTATTGTTTTCGAGGCGGCGTTCGGACTCTTACATCGCCCCGGCGCATTTCAGCTAGCAGAGCAGGAGGCACTACTGGCACTGTCGCCACAGCCAATCGCTTGCGCACGCCACGCCCAACGTACGGTAAAATAGGCACCCCAGTCTCGTTCCCCGTCTGGTATTCTCTTTGCCGGCTGTCCCGTCCACTCTGCATTGAAACCGTTTCGCCCGTGAAAGGTGACATACAACCCGGGGCCCTTGGCCGGGATGGAGTTCGGGTCCGGAGTCTCCATACGGAGTATACGTGCGGTTATGGCTGTGGCAGCCTCGTGCTAATTACTGACATACTCCGTAAGCTTATGTCGCCGATTGTCTCTGTTATTGGTTGGCTTGGGCTTACGGATTCTACCAGGATCCTTCACGTACCATTCCGAGCACGCAACGAAGGGGAAAGCACAGACACTATGGAATATTGCTTTGATGGTATTTCATTGGAGCATGTTAACAACACAGGAACGTAGCAGAAGTTACGAGTTTATGGGCTATATGGTTCAAAAGGAAGAAGTTGTCTAGAGCCTACGACGAATAGTAGAATTTCGCTGCTTCGAACTCAAGACTCTCTCAATATTGCATTTCGAACGGAAAGCGAAAGATGTGCGCACTCTATGGCCATGCCGGATGAACACCGTTCTTGAAAAGTGCATAGCACCATACGTTGGGCCCAGGTATGCAGGTGTGTCTTTACATTCAAGCTCTGAGATTTGAAGGGCATTGCATAAATGATAAAAAACTGTAAATAAACAATGTGCCCGCAGAGCGCGACTTTGGCATTAGATGTCAGGTATCAGATATAGGTTTGTCATGGTCCGTAGTTATTCCAATTCAACAAAAACAAGCGAGACGAAGAAAAATCAAACCAAAACGTTCCTCGCCGCGCATTCCATTCACGTAACATCTGTAACCAAAATATTCGTTAAATAATCCTCCGCCCCAGATAACATAAATAAAACAAGGTCGTGTGCGAACTCCGGGAAACCAAAACGTGGCCAAAGATGGGCGTTGTCGTAGCGTTGAAATGTGTGTCGTTGCGTGAAAGGTGATTTTTTAAACGTGACCGAAGTCCTTTTTCTTTCCGAGGAAAATGTAAAATAAGAAAAGAGTAGCCCATGTAAGACGCCAAATATAGATCATCCAACAAGCAGCATAGAATCGCCACAAGAAAGGGATATAAAAGCAAAGAAACGATCACAGGATGAGACCGTCGACATTGTAGCTCTCAGGGCCGTTGCCTAGGACAATGCCGGTAGTGCGGTACGGCAGGCCGCCCATATCGAGGCTGCCGAGGCCAAGGCTGGCGAGGTCCGCCGAGCTGAGGTCATCGCCAGCCACCGAGCTCATGCTCTCGTCGCTGAAGCTCAGGACGCTCTGCGCCGGAGCTGGGTTGCTGCCGGGCCGACCCTGGCTGCCAGGGCCGGCGAGGTCAGCAAGCGTGAAGCCACTCAGGTCCCAGGACTCGGGAGACCAGCCGTCGGCAGACTGCGACGTTGCTGAGGCAGGTGTGGCGTCAGTGGCCGCCGACAGGCCAATGTTTGGGCCGCCGTAGATGGCGTCGTACACGTTCATTTGGCCGCCGTCCATGGAGCTCAAGAGAGCCTCCCAGTCTGCAGGCGTTACGCTGCTGGACGAAGACTGTGGCTTCTGGTTGTGGTTGTAGATCGGCGGCTGCGCCATGCGCGGCTGGGCAGGCGAGGACGGCGCTGGAGACAACGACATGTTCAAGAAGTCGAGGTTGCTCTTCTTCTGCATCATGCGCTGGTGCTGCAGTTGCTGAGACTGCGGCATGCGGTTGAGAATCTGCGCTTGAGACATGGACATGCGCTGCTGCTTTGGCAGCTGCACATGCTCGCGAGGGCTGTCAAAGGAAGAGCGTGCACGCGAACGAATCTCGGTGTCCAGGGTGCTGCCACTGACGGCAGCGCCAGCGACAGGCATGGTCATGCGGCGTAGCTTCTCCTGCTGAACGAGGAGGTCGGTCTCACTCATGCTGGCACTGTTGTGACGACCAAGAGTGAATTGCTGCTGCTGCTGCTGCTGTTGCTGCTGCTGCTGCTGCCCCTGCTGGAGCTTCCGTTGCGAACCACTAGGAGACGGGCGGCGAGCAGGCGCAGACATGGATGCTTCAGAAGGTGTGCCGGAGGCTGTGGCGTGAACATCGTCCACGGCGACAAGCATGGCAGCTACGCGCCTAAAGTCGTAGCAGCCAGGCGCTTTAGTGCGGTCGGAAATCTTGACGACGGTGTTGACAAGGCGTTCGGTGTCCTTCATCATCTTGCTGTCTTGCTTCAGGTCCATGCTCAGGTACAGCAGGGTCATGCCGCAGACGATGAGGAGGTCGGGCTTGTTCATGCACATGGAGAAGGCCATCTTGCGCTCCTCGAGCAGCTCGATGATCTGGACAATGTGCTTGCTTGCCTCGCTGACAGCCATGACAGCAGATGCCGCCTTGGCACCCAAGCTGGAACCGACGGCGGGTCGCCAGATGAGTGTGCGGATGTAGTAGTAGGTGAGGGACAGGAGAGGGGAGCGGTTGCCAGTCACATCCGTCGACGGCTTCTCTTGGCGGAATGTCAGGGTGAGGTGAGCCGGCAGGGCGTCACGCCATTCGGCCAGTTCAGCCTCGAGAGAAGCCATCTTCTGGAGAGACAGCTCGTGGGTAGAAGCGGCTGGGTAGTTGGTGTCCAGGACCTTGGCAAGGATTTTTGCAGCGCGGAAAAGCGCGAGGGCGGCCGAAAGGCGGGTTGACTCGCCAGGGAGTGTGGGCTGGAAGCCCTTCTCAGTGACATACTCATCATCAGTGTCGGCGGGGTACTCGGCATGGATGTCGTCGTCATTCAGCTGCCGGGGCAAACCGAGAATGGCAGCCGAGAAGCAGTCAAGAGTGTACAGAGTCCAGAAAACCTTTTTGCGGGTCTCAATGGTCAGGGCCCCGAAAGAGAAGCGCTTCTGGCCCTGGTGCAGACCCAGGCGGTGGGAGAGACCAATGGCAACGCCCTTGTAGTACTGGAGGCGCTTGTAGTCGGCGCGCATGGAGCAATATAGTATGGCAAGGACAAGGCACTGCAGGGTGATGATCGTGTTGTCCATGAGGACGGCATCGAGCGCACGCTGCCACTGCTGCTCGCAGGCCGCAATCTGCTCCAGGTCAGGCTGGTCGCTGGAGAGACCGGCAATGGCAAAGACAAGATACAACTGGGCCAGCTTGTGGTTGTTCTTGACCTTGTCTGCATCGCTGACAAACTCGTCATAGACGCGCAGGAAAGCAGGGCGGTGCAGGGTGGGGAAGAGAGGCGACCATTCCTGGAAGTAGACGTTCACGCACCGGTCTGAGAACAGACGAGGTGGAGCACGCATGCTCGCGGCGGGAACCTTCTCGACGAGCGGGTAGCAGCCCTGGATGTGCAAAAACGTCTCAGCGTGGAAGTCCGAGCAGGACTTGCCTCCCTCTTGCATTTTCCTCTTGAAAATATCTACAGATTGTGTTAGCGATGGGCGAGGAGCGAAAGAAGAACAAATGTCACACCAAGCAGTCATAGGACATACCGATAAAGGATCGACCGCTTGAGGAGCCCATAAAGTATGAGTCCGAATTCTCAACGCCGAGAACTAAGGGTGATGCTTGCACCCGGAAGGTATCCTCCTTTGGCGCTGGTGTCGACGACGGCTTGGAGTCTCTTTTGGAGGGTTGGGCGGTTGCGTTCCCATCTATCGAAGTCCTTGGCGACATGCTCTTTGCGACTGCTGGCGAGGCTGACGATCCGGGCGATGCGGACGACACAGACGTGGGCTGGCTACCGCTGGTACTGGTGTCATTTGTCGGTGAGGACGAGGCAGATGTTGCTGAACCACGTGTTGGCGACAGAGGGTTGTTTCGTGAGATGGATGTGCGGCGCTGGTTGCTGTGCATCTTGGACAGCATGTCGATCTTCTCGTCCTTCTCGTCGAGCAGGTCCTTCAGCTCGCGGACCTCCGACTCCAGCTGGCGCACGCGCTCTTCCAAAGACTCAGTGTAGCCACGGGGAAAGGCGCGGCGGCTAAGCTTGTCGCTGGTTCGGCACTCGAAGCCGACGTTGGCGCACTGTGAACAACACGGCCGGATGCCATCGCAGCGAATCTTCTTGCTGCGGCAACGATCGCAAGCCTGGGCGATCCGACTCTGCGAGCTAGTGCCCACCTTTATAACCTTCATCGGTAATATGCCTGGCATGTTGGAAGTGTGAGGTGGGGAGGAAACGAATATAAAAGGCGGTATGAAAGGCGAGAGACGGAAAAGGAAATAACTGGATAAGACCAGCAGAGCCTTGCCTTGCTAGCAATAGCAAGCAGCGGAGATTGAGCGAGAGTGTTATCGTGAGGCTGGCGCGGTCCGGTACGACTTTCGGTACTTGTCGGTAAATTTGCGGTGAGTCGCGTTCGTGAGCTGGATGGCCTGGAAGAAGAGAGAAAGGCTATCCCCAACATAAAGGGGGGAAGCGGCAGGCTGGTTTTTAGACCGCTTCTAGAAGAAACGTTGTCGACTAGAAGTGTCTGGCGCGAAATGTCCCAACAAGAAAATATGTCAAATTTCGCGGTCCGCAAGGTGAAAATTGGCCTGTGCCGCAGTGCCTGTGAGCAAACTGCATTTGCGGTCGAGCTTGTGATGTGCTGACGCTCAGCGGCATGCAGTAAGAAGGATCAGGACCAAAGTTGACCAGCAAGCAGTTGAAAGGGGGGACCAGGGTGAAGAATAAGCCGAGCGTCGTGTTCTGATGCCGAGGACGTTTTCTTGTGTCTGCGTTTTGTGTTTCTATTTTCTTACTGGGGAAAGGCTGGGATTTTGTACTGCGTCGTTGCGCGGTCCGTTGTCCGAAGCTTGTGCTTTCTTGGAAGAGTGGAACCGCGAGTGTCCTTTCTTTTCATCCACAGGAACATATGGGTGTGCTGACGGCGGAAAAGTGGACACTGGTCCAAAGCCCACCTCTGTTGATGAAAGTGTCGATATGAATTGCGAAAGAGACCCAGACGTTCAGGAAGTAAGGTGCAGATGCGTGCTTATGGATGGAAAACGTATTGAAGATGAATGGGCGGGCAATGTGCGATGCCAAAAGGAGACAGAAGCGAGGCGCGGTGTAGAGAGGGGCGATGTGTATTATAAAAACGATCTCGGTGTGACGTGACGGTGGAGGGAATGGGCACGAGGTCAAACTGATTGAAGTCAGAGGAACAGACGAAGAAGAAAAAGAAGAAATGTGGAGGACAGGGGAACTAAAAAAGGAAAATTTGCCCAAAGGGTCGAGTCGGTCAGGATGGGGGAAATAGAAGAAAGGAGGCAGGAAAAAGCAAACGCAATACGAGGCAAGAGCGCTCCAAGATAGGCGGGGGACGCTGGGTAAAATGGGAAGGGACGAGAAACACCAGGAAGAAGCAACTATGGGCGACACAAAATAACTCTCTCGCTGGTGATCCGTGGGAAGGAAGGAGGGGCGTGAGACGGTAGTATTTTGGTATGAAGTAGTTGTTGCGGAGGCAAAAGGGGAAAGGACGAGGGTGGTGGGTATGGAGAGCTTGCGGATGGGGAAGGGGCGTGTGTGGAGATGCCTAATACTGCTGAACAGGCAGGGAAAAGGTAAGGTAGCCACGATCCAGGGAATACGGAGCGTGTCCGGCTTTCATTCCTTCACTCGGAAATGCCCAGTGTTTTTACACTGGTTCGCCAACGACTCCCTGCAAGGTCCTTTGGATTTTCTGTACTAAAATCGCCGTTTCTCGATGATCACAACTGGACGTGCCCCCTCCCTCAAAGGCCGATGGAAGTTCCGCTTGGCGTTGAGGGATGAAAAAAGGTTCAGCACCAAACAAAAACAAGCAGTATGGGTGATGGTTACATGCGGACATGAAAAACCAAGAAAATAGAGGCTCTGGGAGGGGCCAAATGACTGGATGTCGCTACATTTGGACTGCACAAATATGCCACCATCCCATGGCCTTGGTTCAGTTTGCTTGGACGCCACTTGATCTGTTGCCCTCAAGTAGTAGTCCTTGTCGTTCATGGCCTCGCGACTGTGCCCCTTGTTCTATCAAACTAACGAGTTTTGCCTCAATGCGAAGCCGCTCTCAATACTATCTTTACCGCTCGATGCGAGGCCTCGGACTTCTAGAAGGCATGCTCGCTTATATGCCTAATATGTTTTCCGATATGGGTTAATTCTTTTACGAAAGTGGTAAGAAATAATTATTATAATCATAATAAAACGGCGGCCGCGAGGCGACGGTATGCTTGGCGTGAAAGAAGGGACCTCGCACGCATCTAAAAAGGAACCTCAGGTACATAGAGTGAGAGGGAGAAGAGGAGCCATGAACTTAATGCCACTTTTTGCAGCTAATGAGGTCATGACCGTTGTAAATCTATCTCTGAGGGAGAGGTCACAGCCTACTTCTCATGATGCAGTCTAAGTGCACTCTATCCCATTTATGGTAACCCGTCAAAGACAGCCTCGAGTACTTTAGCACAAAAACAAAAGTAGAAGAAGCAAATATACATGCAGACACCCCATATTAAGGCCCCAGAAGGAGAATGGGTGGAAAGGGGCAAGCAAAAACGAAGGCCGCGACGCGAGACAGACTCAACTCTACGCACGTAGAAACGAGTCCAGTCCAAAACGGCCCCAATGCCCTTCTGCCACTAGCCCCACCAATGCAATTCCAAGCATTGGCTTCGTGGTCGAAGCCCGGTAGATGATGCCGTAGTGCAGAGGAGAAGTGTATAGAATAGGGTGGCCACAGTGCCCCCAAGGCCAGAAAAAAAAGGGTTGCCAGCAAATATTCCTCCACTAGCACCATGGCGTTTTGACCGACGAGTATGTATCAGTGGGTTGCGACAGACGGATCCAAAGCCGTTCCATTTCGCTAACCAAAAATGTGGAGTGCGATATACCCATATGCTGTCATGTTTGTCAACGCTGGACCCGGCGGGCCAACAAGTAGCACAAATGGTTGACGGGCAGTATTTGTGCAGGTGGCTTCGCTGCATATGATCACATATGGGAAGTGGAGTCCGAAGCTGGGGCCGTGCTTTAACGTCTTGGAAGACATGTGTTTCTGAGGTATCTTCGTCACAATCGGATGTTGTTGGCGGTCGGTGGCATGATTTAAACGCAGAGTGGGTTCTGGTCTAATTTGTTCTTGGTGGAAAAACTAGATCGATGCAGTACAAAACGGAGCCTGACCAGTTGAAGAATTGACATATTTAACGGGGAAATACGAAGCCGGGGGGGCGTTGTAAGACACACCGTTCAGGGATCGTCGTCTAAACGACACGAAAAATACAGCCAGGACTACAAAAGGACCGACACCAAAATGTCGAATAAAAGGCATTTACTACAGCCCGGCGCACAAACACACTGAAAGCGTATTAACGGCATGGTCATGGGGGGAATGGAGAGAGCTGAAAATCCGGGGAAGTGTTGGAAAGGAAGAATCTGTCTCCATATTACGAGTTGACCACAACATTTCAACAAACGTTTGTGAACGACGACCAGGGCGTCTCCCCGTTACGTCCGCTCCACTAACGCATGCCGCAACGTATGCCGTTCCCCGGATTTTGACGTGGAGATATCTTGGTCCACCAACGAAATCTGAACCTAGTGGATGCAGTTGGCATGGCGTCGACGTATCTATCTGCTTGTCCGCCTGGCTTGTGATGAACACTTATCATAGCCTCATTTGTTCCCACACTTCGATAATTCGGAGCCGAAATGACATGTAGACAGGCCTAGAAAATAATAAATAAACAATGAAAATAAGCCAAGACAAGTACCTTGAACGGTGCATGCAGACACGCAAATGAAGGCTGAGAGTTGCATCGATGCCGATGCTTGGGACTTGTAAACGACGCGACGGGCACACTGAAAAGAACAGAAGAGTCCGATTTACATTCAACACCGAATGTCGCTTGAAGAAGAAATCAGATAGAATGAAACAAAAAAAGTGTGAATGGGCAGAAGTCCGCGGACCACGGCGGCGAGGTGAAGTGACAAACAAATCGAATGTTGTTCAAGACAAAGTAAGACAGTAGTGTCAAAGACCCCAAATAATGACTAAAATACGGGGTATCACAACAAGCTGAAGGGAGCACGCCCGAAACACAACTCGCGATACGGACCAGAAAGTGGCCACCTGCCAGAACGTGGAAACCACGAACGGGGGCCGCGTCATGACAGCGACATACGCCCCAGACGGACAGCACGGCGATTCTGGGGTGGCAAACAAAACCCTCCCCGACGTTTGGGGCACATTAGACCCCGCAGCCAAGCTTTGTGGAAAAAGGATCGAGAAAATAAGGAAACCGCGAACATATCGTCACGTTGTCACCAATGACGGAAGCAGCAGCTTGACGAGAGAGTCGCGACTGCCATGAACGGAAATGCCCACACCATACGACGTACTCTGTGCAGTCCATAATCTCCCATCTGTCCTCCCCTTTTTCTCCCATCCTCGTATACTTCATTGTCCGTCTGCTCATACTCCACAAACGTCCTTGGCCTGCTGGAAGCAGGGTTGTCCGTGAGGACACCAGAGACTATGAGCAGCCCTACGTTGATCAAGGTACGCCTGATGGACGACGACGGCCATGAACCCTCCCACTTTCGACCGTTCTTGTCTCGCTCATTTCGCAGGGCGCGTCTCGAAATTCAAGATGTGTCTGTTCCGCGGCTGTGGAGATGCTGTTCAGAGCAACCCAGGTCAGTCCTGTGTGGAGCATTAGCCGACCCCAACATTTTCTCCACCGTTTGCGAGGCCCGTGTCCTAGCGGGGGAGGTAAAAATGTGTGACTGCACAGAGACGATGGTACCCATGTTGTGAAGCATCTGAATGGACCGTGGGACATCAAGGCTCGACTCCAGACGAGACCTTCTCAGACGAGATCTTCTCAGAATTTTCACCTGCCGTCACCACTTTTGGCGAAGAGAGGCTTCCTTCTTTGGGCGTTTGAAGTTGGAAACCAACCCAAGGTTCAGGAGCCAATTAGACAAACAAAGTTGTAAGTTGACATCACAGGTGACAACGCTGCGGAACAGGTGATACACACACCGAGGAAGGCGAACCCAATATACCTTGGGAGATGCGATCTCATCGGTCCCGTCTAGCCAGGCTAACAAGTCCACGTTTCGCAGTTTGTTTATTGTTGGCTGTCTATTCCCTCTTGTCTTTCCGATTCCATGTTTCGTCACTTGCGTTGTTACTTACCATCAAGATGCAGAAGTTGCATGTTTTACTGAAAGGCACATCTCGAGCTTGTGCCACTCAACTATCCGCTGAGGCTCAATCTGGTCTTGTGGCCATCTACATTGGCTACGTGTGTGCCCCTGCTCATTCATGTTTCGAAAGGCTACGACAAATCGTACGGCAGCTAATTGTCCGCAATTAAAGCCGGACTAGTTTGGGGTTCTCTTTGCCAAGTGGCAATCAGAAAACCAGTGCCGTCCTCGAGACCTACCCCCCGTCTACACACCCTCCCTGCATTTGGCAGTGTCTGGTCGATCAAGCTACGGCAGGGAAATGTTTTCTGCGGATAGAGAATGAAAGGAACAAGGGCTTGCGAGAGGACAAGAATACGTCGTTGCCACGGCGGTCTTGAGACGCTCCCAACCTCACTTCGAGTATCTTTGCTTGAGGATACGGAATACGCCTTACTAAGAAAAGTTGAAGCTTTTTGCTACCACAAACCTATGAATGAGGTATTGACTGTGGTTGAAAAAGCAGAAGTTGGCATACACAGTTTGGCCTCATCATATTGGAGACCAGAAGCACGCATCACGAAGAGAATACGGAAAGGTCAGTTGGAGAAGCAGTTCACAACCGCTTCATTCTAGAATCAAAAAAAAAGAAAGAAAAGAAAAGAAAAGATAGAAAGAGAGAGATGAAAACTAGAGAACAAGATCCCAAACCGCCGGCCAATTGTCCTGCAATCGCACTTCCTGGAGCCACACTTCGCATGCATGGATCGATATTCACCGAAAGAAAGCTACACCAGACGGAAAACGGACCGCGACGCATAACAGCAGCGGCGACTATGACACGCGCCACAAGAGGCACTACGGCATTGGTAGCAAATGCTCTTCAGTTACGAGTCTGTACAGTCGGCCGGTGTCCTGGATTCGGGCACACATTCAGCTCGTTTTAAGCGTTTCTCCTGTCTCTTACAGTCGAGTGGCAGGTGCAGAAGTGACGGGTGGGAGGGTCTTTCCAACGCCGTACCCAAGCAGCAAGCAGACGGATCGGCCTGGTCTATCCGGTCGCGTGCATGCGAGAACAAAGTGTTTTGGGAGGAACGAAACGAAGAAGGCATAAAAACAATCGAGTGCTAGACCATAAACGAGTCTCATCGACGAGACACAGCCATTTTCCGTTCTTGCTTCTTGCATTGCTGTCCACCTTTGCATCTCGAATCACCTCATTTTTGCATCTTGTCTACAAGATACATAGGACGGGGTCTGGAGAGCCAGAGTGCAAGGTACAAACGACAGCCGGCCCAGCCTCCAATGAAGTCGACGAAGGGCAGGGGTACAGAGTCAAAGAGGTGCGCCAAGCACGTCCATGGAACTGGAGCCGGATGCGAGGGCTGACACTCCGACAACTGGAGAGTCTTGCCAGCAAAGAGGCACAATAGCAGCATGGCAGAAGAAAGGGGCAAGTGCCGCTCTCCTAGAAAATTAACCACGATCTCAGAGGCCCAAACAGCTGCCGGCAAAATGCCACCCCAAAAAATATGAGACCCAAAAGCGGACACGACAAATATAATATGCGGCGCTGCTGTATCTATATTTGTCCACCGTCTAAATGAAGAAGGCCTTTCTCGACGGAGGAAGTACCAGATGCGTACATATATGCGCACGCGTTCGAGTTGCACATGCTTTTGGGATGATCAAGTTGCTGCCAGGAGAAGAAAAGTACACATGACAAGTGGAGCGGAAAACAAAAGGACCAGTTAAGCAAAAGGTTTTACTGTTTAACGTTGCGAATGCCTTTGTTGATGACTCGTACCGCTACAGGTACCGAGGCAGAAAGCAGCCCCTATTTTCGAGTGAAATAAAGGGAGGGAATGGCAAATATTGTCAAATGAAGACAAAAAAGACCTGCATCATTTTGGGCGGATGGGCATAAAAGGGACTAGAGTGAGAGCACAAAGAGAATGGCTGGCCAGGCCACATTGAGAAGAAGGTTTTTTTTTTGTTGTTGAATTTTTGAATTTTTGAATTACTGAAACCCCAGATTCTCCGGAGCGGCCTGGTACCGTCATAATTTCACGGCATGCACCCTGAGGATAGTGACTCTAATTGAGAAAGGAGACAACCTATCATATGAATGTACAACGTAGCAATTACTAGAGGAACGGGATGGGTATTAATGTCACACGTGGCTAAGAGGCCGAAAACAATAAAGCAAAACACATAAGGGAGTGCGGTAGCGTGGTAGTCCCAAATCAAAAGACACGCCGTCCTCCCTCTGTCTGGAAAACGAATGAGATACAGTGAGCACATGAACGTCTTTTTTTAGACCATGCTGCCACGAAGTCACATAGGAGGACACAACAAGGTAGGATTGCAGGATTGTAGCATTGCAGCATTGCAGACCCGCAAGAGGGTGCTTTTGTCACCGCTTCGCGTAAGCAAGGCACGATAAGGCCTTTTCGTTCGGCTTCTGTGCTTGGCGAAGACCGCACAAAAGACCAGCCATAGTAACTTCACACTCGTGGTATAGTTGCTGCCGTAAAGAAGCGGGCGGATCGGTGGTACTATCCGTGGACACGGACACAGCGAGACACCAAAAGGCACACGCCGAGGCATAAGCAGAGGCGGAGCAAAGAACGATTCCGTATTTGTACATCTTTAAGGCCAACAAGACACTTGATCGAAATCAACAGACGTAAAAAAAATAGAGACAAGGAAAGGGACGAGTCCAAACCGGGGACACCGGGGACATCGCTTTCAAAACTCCTGGTTGTCCCGATGGCCGAGACAACCGCCGAGACGTTCATGCCTCTGCATTATGTTTGGCCCTGGTCTCTTATTTTTTTGGTTCATGTCGCTGCTCTACTCTACGCCGAGCCGTGCGAGGACCAGTCGTTTAACATTGCTCGCTTCCAGAAAAGCCTGTAGGGACGATAGCGTCTGATACTGCCGCAAAGAAGAAGAAACAAGGGAAAGACACGACGGAACTAATTATCCCTTGATCTGGCTTTCGCAGTCTCCTTCTCGGAACTCAGAAGCAGCACACGGGGTCTAGACAACGGCCAGCCAATATGAGACGCGGTCATATACTGCCGTTGGTTCGTTGGATGAAGCGTCTTTTCTTAGAAGCTGTTCATATGTTTGCACAATGCAAGGCTGGCCCACGGCCTCGAAATGGCTGTGTCTCGTGGGCTATAGCCTCACAGCACATATAAAGTCGCAAGAACAGCAAGTGCAGGACGTAGAATGAGAAGACCGCCTTGCATCAGCCCCTGTGCCCGTGATTTGCGTCAGGCGTCATCACTATTGCTTTCCAGCCCGTGCTCCACGACAAGACAAGAAGCGCACGGAGGCGCCAAGAGAGGCAAGGAGAGACACGGAAAGAAAAAAGGGCCAAGATTGACGAAAGAAATGGCCTGGAGAGGCTTATCATCGTTGAGAATCGAGTCGCGCGTTTGGCTTGTGACTTGTATATATGGCAGTCGTGACTAGCGGTGGGTCAAGTCGTTAACGTGCGGTGCGTGCTATTGCTGTTCATTCAGTTTAACTTGTGAACGTCTCCCGTTGGACTTGGGCTTTTCTAGTCGATAATTCACCCCTAGCAGTTGCCGTTAACTTTTTGCCTTTTGTCTTGATGATGTTCGCCACCCCATCACTCATATTCCACGTCGCTAAAGTTCGTATTTGCTTTATCAGAACCCAGTTAGGGATGGAGGCTCCGCAACGAAGTGGATAAAGACGGAATATACCGTGACCGTTTGGAAATACGGAGAAGTAGACAAAAGAGTAACATACGTAGACTTTTCAGCGAGATAGTAGGGTTGTGGAAGAAATGAAATTACATTGTCGAGGCACATGCGTCGTACTTCTATACTGCGCACAAGAACATCAGAACACCAGAGTACTACACTCCTACGTGTGTTCAGTGATTTGCCACAGAACACCGAGCTTTGACTGGCATTCTCAGCTAAAATCGTCGTCTTCGCCTTCTTGCATAGGTACATCGGCTTGTTCCTGATTGGGTGCCTGGCGATCGACTGGGTCGTTTTGGACAACCTCCATCGACCCGAGATATGCTACCACTGTAGCATTCGAGAGAAGACCCGACCTCTGCATGGAAGGATTGGAGTGTCAGCGGAGGAACCAAAGAACGTGAGCAAATGAGAAAGATAAAAGGAGGAGAGAACAAGAAAACTGCCAGCTTGCGAATGAAAGTGGTCCCCAAAAGGCCCCCGTTGTTCCAAATATTACTTAGAACGCTGATAAAGGCCGCCATAAAGAAGGAAGCTGTATTGATGATTGAAGTCATTTTCGCGCTCCATCTACTCCTGACCACTCGTTTTTTCGGCAGAAGGTGAGGGTCGCAAATCCCACGTTAAACTCAATTTCTCTTTGATACAGCTTCAGGGTTGGCCAGGGATCACACTGTACTCTCCCCTACTTCATTGTATCCTGGACAGAGGGCGTGTGCGGGTTCCGGGTAGGGCAGTGGCGTACCGCAATACTTGAAAAGAAAGAGATGGACCAGATTTTGCATTGCGCCCTGGGCGTGTCTCAAGCAACACGGGCACACACAGACCAGCTGGCCTCCAGCTAGCAACGTAGGACCCGACTCCATAAGCTTCTCCGTGCGTCTGTAAGGGGCAATGGGGTAACGGTGAACGGAGGCGAGACAGCAATGCGGAGTGGTCAGAACGGCGTCTGGCGCCTTGTGGGTTTCACGAAAATGTAAAGGCTGTGGAGAGGAGAGTGGATAGGGGAGTAAAACCACAAAAAACAAATTCAAGAGAAATAAAGGATCAGAAGTCTAGGGTCCATCTGGGGCCAACCAGGTGTGGAAAAAGTGGCAGTAACAAGCGGGGAGAGATTCAATGAGCCCTAGCTGTACGACTGGTACACGAGCATGGGGAGGACAACTGTCTGTTCTTCGCTTATACGCTTGAAACTCACCTCTGCTTCCAACGCTTCCAACGCTGCGCTGAGGATCCGTGATTCGATGTCTCGCAAAAGGGCAGCCTGCTTGGCTACAGCACTGCGAATGCCGTCGTCGACACCAGAGCTCTCGTCCTCCATTCTGGCGTCATTATGTGTCGCGTCGTCGTCGTTTTCGTCTTCGCTGCCGCCATCGTGGTCGTTTTCTTCTGCTCCGACTGCCTGCATGCGCTCTAACTGCGACTCGATAATCTCCTGTAGAACCGTAACGACGCGTAGACGGAAGATGGGCGCCAGCGTGTGTTGGCTTGTTAATGTTTCAAAGTCGCGAGCCCTGTCTGTGACGTCCTCATCCTGCCAGAACATGCGCAGCTGTGTCGATCCATCCGTTTCCTGGCGCAGGCGAAAGTCGATGCCGTCCTCTTCATTGACGCACATCAGATGGACAAATGGAAACGTCCAGCGGACCCTTCCCTGCGCATTTACGCTCACTTCAGCCTCGTTGTCGTCGCCGCTGTCCTCTCCATCGTCCACGCCCAGACGTTCGATCTCCAGTCGTGGTACCGGCGCACCGAAGACGTGCAGCTTTGCTTTTGCCAGAGGATCATCTGGGAACGGCCGGAACGGAAGGACAAGACTGTGCCGCGTCGACTCGGGGTCAATGAACCCGTAGCTGAAAAGCATCTCGGATGCAGGCTTAAGGCCGCTGCTGCTGCCATCAGCACCCGCCCCGGCATCATCTTCCTTACTGCCGCTATAGCTGATGGTGATCTCGTCAGACGGAGAAAGAGTTTGCTGTGGCCTCGCCAAGAGAACCACACCAACATCATCGTCGGTTACTGGTGTGATTGAGGCTTCCTCGTAGTAGGCGTTTGGCTTGTCGCTGTGGTTGACCATGTCGATGCACGGCACCATGGACGGACCATACCGCGGGATGTCAAGGCAGCGTGATCGGTACCAGGCGTCTACCAGAAACCAGTGGCGGAGCTCTGGTCCAGACGTGCGCTCCCAGAAGGCAGCCTGCCAAAAGGGAATGTCTGACGACTGCTCGCGCAGTAGATCAAACTCGGCTTCCAGGGCTATGAGCTTTGCCCCTACCGCGGACTACATATTATTAGAGGACCATTCGATATTAGCTAGATACCAGCAGTCGTTCACCTACCTCGAGCGAGGTACCCTGAAGTAGCAAGCGCTCTGCATCCGTCCACAGGGTTGGCAGCGGCACGTCTGCGGGCAAGAACCGAACATACTCGGTCCATGGTGTGGGCAAGGAAGCCAGCTCCTCGTCGGGTCGTCTTAAGCCCAGCACGAGCTGCACCAATAGAAAGAGGAGTATATCGCCGCGGGCCGTTTGGTGGCCGGCGGCATCGAGCAGTAGTCGAAAGTTCCGGTCCTGTTTGGCGTATTCTTCGACGGCCTCACCATGGAGCACAAGGCCATGTGGAACGGAAATCAAAGGTTTGTCATTGCCGTTCGTCTGAGAGCCCGATTCGGAGCCAGTTGAAACCAGCCCAAAGCCTTTACCGGGGATGGCAGCGATGCGGGTGTTTGTGAAGGTGACGTTGTTCAATGTCTGCCAGAGCGGAAGCGACGTGATGGGCAGCTGGGCATGGGCCATGGCGCAGAAAAAATAAATCAATGAAAGAAAAAGAAGAAGAGGAAGAAAATAAAAGAGAAGGAGGGAGGAAAGACGAGTCAGGATTCAGGGGAACACCTGTCACAAACAGGTCAAGATCTTTTCGGTTGATGAAGTCCGCGGCGAGGAAGGAGCATGGAAGAGCTAGATATTTTCTTATCGTTCCTGCCCCGGTATCGATATTGAGTGCGATAAAATGCGTACTGTTTCCAATTCGTAGGCATTTAAGATGCGCTGGTTTGGGTAAGGAAGGAGCTGTTCCTGTTCTCCTTCCAGGTTTGTGCTTTGCTGTGGTTAATGGAAACAGGCCATCGCGCGTCACCAAATATATGGCTGACGTCAAATACAGGCACTGGATTGGTTGATACTCACCAAACTCAACGTGCCAGTCGCCCTCCGTGCGGTGCCCCGCCATTCTGTTTCGACATGGGAGAGTAGAGCGTACAGCGTGTGCTGGCGACAAGGAAAAGGCTAAACTAAATTTTTCTAGCGGGGCAGCCCACTGCAAAGCCACTACCCGTCCAGAACTGGTCAATGCAAGGGCGCCGGCGCCTCCCGCATAAGGAAAATCCCAGGTAAATTCCATGAGACATGCGACATCGTGACGAGGCTGCCTTGACAGAGTGTCTCGCTCGCCGCGCCACATCCGGACCGATCCAGAGGGGCATTTACGACATCTAGGGCCGCATCAGACGCGCCTCGCCGCCCATCATGCCTCGCGACCCGCTCATTGGGCTCGTCGGCAAACCGAGTGCCGGCAAATCGAGCATGCTCAATTCGTTAACAGATGCCACGTCCAAAGTTGGTGAGTGATCCGAGCGGTTGAAACGCACGTGCTGCTTGGGACATGGCACTGACAGACGCTCTCTTGACAGGAAATTTCCCGTATGTACTCCTACACGCACTCCCGACCGACGCCGCCACACACCATCCTAACCACACTCTGCAGCTTTACGACGATCGATCCCCAGCGAGCGGTCGGCTACCTCCAGGTCGACTGTGCCTGTGCCCGCTACGGCGTCACAGAGCGCTGCAAGCCCAACTACGGCGCCTGCACCAATGGGCGGCGGTCCGTGCCCATTGAGCTGCTCGACGTGGCCGGGCTTGTCCCCGGCGCCCACCAGGGCAAGGGTCTCGGCAACAAATTTCTCGACGACCTGCGCCACGCCGACGCGCTGATCCATGTCGTCGATGCCAGCGGCACGACGGACGCCGAGGGCAAGAACACACGGGGCTACGACCCGTCCGTCGACATTGCATGGCTGCGGTCCGAGATCGTGCAGTGGATCAAGGGCAACCTGGCGGAGCGGTGGCCGGCGATCCGGCGGCGGCACATTGCGGCCAAGCAAACGGCTGTCGAGACGATGCAGAACCAAATGTCCGGGTACGGCAGCACGGCCAAGCTGATGGCGCGGACGCTGGACCGGCTGGCGCTCAAGGAGCCGCTGGAGGCGTGGGACGACGCGCTGCTGGACCGCGTGGTCAACGCCTTCACAGACGACAAGTTCCCGACGGTCATTGCGCTCAACAAGATCGACCACCCGGACGCGGACCGCAACATTGTCAAGATCACCAAGATGATGCAGAACGAGGCGGACAAGATCGTGCTGTGCTCGGCCGTGTCCGAGATCTTCTTGCGCAAACTGACCAAGCAAGGCTACCTACGGTACACCGAGGGCGGCGAGTTTGTCGACACGCGCGAGGACCTGATTGCCGACGGCGACCCGGAGGGCGGCCACCTCAAGGAGATGGATGAAAAGAACCTGCGGCGCATCAACAATCTGCGTGACATGGTCATCTACCGTTTCGGCTCGACAGGCGTCGTGCAGGCCCTCTCGCGGGCGGCCGACGTGCTGAACTTGATCCCCGTGTTCCCGGTGCGCAGCATCGCCGCCCTCACGATGGCTCAGGCCAGCGCCGCCGCCGCAGCCGGGTCCGCAGATCCGACGATGGGCGGCCCGCCGCCAATATCCGCCGCCGAGGCGGCAAAACCGCTCTTCCGAGACTGTGTCCTGGTCAAGAAGGGCAGTACCGTGGCCGAAGTGGCGCGTAAGTGCATGGGCGATGCACCAATAGCCTACGTTGAGGGTGCCGCAGGCACACGCGTGGCTGAAGACGACACAGTGGACGTCGGCAAGAACGATGTGAGTATATACGTCAGGATTTTGAGATGCGATTGCCAATAGCAAAAGGCTAACGCTGTTGCAGATCTTATGCTTCAAGGTTGGCCGCATGTAATGACGGCATGACAGCTTTAGGAAAACACGGCGGTTATTTAAATGGCATGCCGCGGCAGACCAGGGTGTCTGGGAGTGCAAACGCAATTGCAATCCACTTACTACAGACCGTCCGTCGCCGGCAGGACTTTTAGACGGACAGTCTAGACAGGAATACCAAAGCCTCCGAGTCCAAGTCCGGGGTTGTGGTGAAAGCACGACCTCTTATTGGGCGGATAGTTTCCATAGCATATGCGCTGGAGGGTTGGCCTGTCCGATCAACGGGCCAAGAAAACACCCGTTGCGCATGTTGCGGTAAAGGCTGGGCCAGAATCTCGTATAATGTAAAATAGCGGCGGCCCCGAGGTGGTCTGAGATGTGAAAGGTTGGTCAATGCCAAATGCAACGGCTTACCAACATATTTGACCTTGTGTCAACGATATTTATCACCAAACTAGCGCAAAATATGATATACTCAAAGTGAAGAAAATATGTGGTTAAATGAAGGGTATCAAGATTTCATTGTCTTTTGTGTCGACGCGAGCCGACAGCGGATTAAATAAGGGAACAAAACCCGATGCTGATCGAAATATCAAAACAAAATGAAAATTAAGAAAAATCAACATAAAAACGAGAAGCAACGCAAAAATCCCGAAAAAATCGTAGCCAACAGTTGCGAACGAATGCACCCGTAATCAAATTGCTCGGACATCTTCATGAAAGGTGCCAGGTGACCTGATTTCGAGGTTCCATCTGTTGACAACTATGGGGATCGCTGGGAGGGAGATGAGAGATTCCGAAGATGGCAAGGAGCTGTTTTGGTTCCGTCTGCTGATGCCAAGGCGCCAAGCCAGACATGGCCCTGTGGACCATGGTTGGCACGGGCTGCAGTGGCGGTTTAAGGCGCGAGCGGATCTTTTGTTTTCGTTGTCGTCATCTCAACGGAATGGCGCCAAATCGTGGGCGACCGGGCGACCCATGTTGGGCGCACCGATCGACAGCTGCTTTTTCTGTTTGGCTTCTCGTCCTCCGTAACGGCCGTCCCCATTCTACTCCATTTCGGCCTAATATTTCAGAATAATGTACAGGGCGTGGAGGATGCCGGGAATGTAACCTAAGAGACTGTTAGTTGCGTGTTGCTTTTGACAATACGATGGGTGCATCGAAATAGCTTGAGCTTGAGGTGAGAACATACCCAGGATGGTCAACAGGATGTTGATGAGCAGGTCGGCACCGCAGCCACGCTCAAGGAAGACACCCAGAGGTGGCAGGATGATGGCAAGAATGATCTTGAAGATGTCGGAACCGGTGAAAGGCATTGTGGCGGCTGGTGAGAGAGTATGACGAGATATGTCTTGAAGTATTTGCTTGAGAGGAAGTTGGTTGGAGGTCTGTAGTACAGGAGACGCGACAGTGAATTGGATGAGGACAAGAAAAGGACAGGGACAAAGACACGAGGGCGAGGGGACAGACGCCTTTAAGTATCTGTTTGCGACTGGTGACAAGAGCCACGGAACGGGATTGGCGCCGAAGAGCTTGTCTGAGTACGCATCACAATATGATGGTGCAGCATGTGGAGAAAGGCAAAAAGACACCAATGGAAAACCGGACGAGTACGCAGGAGGGAGCCAGATAGCAAGGCACCGGGGGAGGGCGGCCTTTGTGACGAAACAGGAAAGAACGTACCGCATACTTCGTCAACAGGCAGGTGCAAGGCGACACTACTTGCCGCGGTGGGCGGGTATTGTGGGTTCTAGGGCAGGGGGAAGAGGATGCACTGCGTCATACAATCATTCAAATGCGGCAATACTAGTGTCATGTCTCATGGATCAAAGATGCATTGGCATTACTAAATGGGCTTGGACGTGCAGAGGACGACAGAACGTGATTGGCAACCTGGCTACCATGGCACAACCTCGCCCTGTGACCACTGCCGTACGTGTTTTCCTTCCAGCCACTGCATTTACGTATCCGGTCCCTTCCCGTAAACTGCATTGCATCTTGTGTTATTGCCCAAATGACCAGATAACGCGGCCGCAGCCAAGGAAGGAGCAATCAGTAACAAAACATGCATTTGAAACGGCAGCCGCGAAGGCAGGCACAACAAACAATAGCGCACTGGCGGTTAGGGTAGCTTAGTGAGAGCTCCGCGGGAAGTAGCTGACAGAGCTTGACTAGTCCGACTTTCTATTGTCCCATCTCATTTTCATCTTCTCATTGAGCTTAGATTGCTACCAAATGCAAAACCTTATAAAGCACAGTTTCTATGACACAAAATACTATAATGCCGTGATACGACTGGTGCAACATCTGTGCCAGTGCTTCTCTATCGAAAAAAACCTTTTATTTTCAAGGCCCAGATCCACTGGGCGAAATGAAAGTGCAGGAATTACGTCACTACTCATGGCGCTAATCTGCGTCCAAACGGCAAAACAGGAGAGCCTACGGCACTTTACCCCCTGTTTTCGCGCTTTCCCTCCTTCCTTAAAATTATGATGCAATCTGCACTCCGTAATGGACCATGACATACGGAGTACTCCGTAACAGATCGGGATAAGCGATCGATAGCTTTTTCCAATGCAGAATATTTCGGAGAGTCGTGGCGTATTGCTGCACCAGCCACCTTTTTACGTTTCCCTCAGCAGGCTTTTCCTTCCATTTCTTTGCCACTTCGCAAAGCAAATGGTCAACAGGGATTTTAGACGGCTGTGTTTGACGCGCTCAAAATAGTATCAGGGTCGCCTTTTCTTGGTTTTGAAGGTTGCCTGTAACTCGCTGTCCGAATATCGAGGATTGTGGCAGAGTTGGTGGTAAAAATAGATTATGCTGAGGTGTCTAACCAACAAGACCAATTCCTGGAGCCTGGCGAGAATAACTGGAAGCCGGACTTGACAATCCGGTATTATACTAGCGCGGTTGGATAGTTGCATGCCTCGCTGCTGGTATTCACGTGACTGTACCTTAACCACAAACCCTAATTTTCTTATCGATAACAGCGATTTTTTTCAGTCGCCGCTGCGCAAAAGTGGGGCAATTTCGCGACTGTCAAAGTCTTTTCCTCCTCGACTTTCGATTCTCGTGATCTCCCACTGAACTACTACTTTTCTCTTCAACCACCACATCATTCTTCCCTGACAGCACGCAGGATTCGACCTCTTTGCGTCCACCGTCGCTTTTCTACACACCACCCAAAGTTTTACTACTTTCGCCAGTCCCTACAATGGCTCCTCAGACCGTACGTATATCCCCGCGATGCAGACATCCACGATACAAAGACGCATGAGGGCGATGCATTTTGTGGTAGAACAAAAGCATCACCGCTGCGGTCTCGTCCCCCCTGCCCCTTTCCTGCGTACCTTGGAAAGACAAAACGAACCGCTTTGCTGTTTTTTGGGCGCCTCTTTTGCATCCCGTCCACCCCTCGTCCAAAAATCCATGCAGCAGGCTAAAGTTTTGTTTTTTCTCCCCCTTTTTGTAGAAGAAGTCCGGCAAGGCCGCCAAGACAACCAAGAAGTTTGTCATCAACGCCTCGCAGCCCGCCAGCGACAAGATTTTCGATGTCGCCGCTTTCGAGAAGTACCTTACCGAGCGCATCAAGGTCGACGGCCGCGTCGGCAACCTGGGCGAGACCATTGCCATCTCGCAGACGGGCGACGGCAAGATTGAGATTGTTGCCCACAATGACCTGTCGGGCCGCTACCTCAAGTACCTGACCAAGAAGTTCCTCAAGAAGATGCAGCTCCGCGACTGGCTGCGCGTCGTGTCGACCTCCAAGGGCGTCTACGAACTCAAGTTCTTCAACGTTGTCAACGACGACGACGCTGAGGACGACGAGTAAAGCGGCTGTTTCTTCTTCTGCAAGGGCGACTTGAGGGAAGCCAGCAACAACAAAAGGACAAAAAAAAAGGAACAGAAACTTTGGTGAAGACGGTGCAGACCAGTAGGAGCGAGGAGGATGGCATCCGTGCCGTCGCTCGTTTCCCTGTGCCTCTTCTTTCGGACGCCATGACGAGATACTCTTGAGTGACTCGGCCATGCGTGTCCGTATCCTCCAAAAACATTTAGAAAAGCACAAAAGCCGGCAAATAATGGAATAAAAGCTGTCATTTGGGCCCAAAAATTGCTTGCAAATTGCATGAGTGAGACATGTGACATGGATATGTTTACAGTGGGAAATATGCAACTGAAGAGATTTCAAACTAGTCGACGACACAACGACGACACAACCACCATAACTATGCCGCAAGATCGTAGTAGATACACGTCCCTGTGCGGAAGTTGTACACAAACGCATTCCGCGACCGGCTGCTGTTGCTGCTCTCGTGCTCTGTCCGCCACCGCAGTAGCATGTCCTGGATGTCGCGGATGTACTTCTTTTCGACGGAACTGACGCTCTGCTCCACGCGCCGCCAGCTGTCCGGGTCGGAGAGTGCCGTGCCGCGAATCAGGTCGAGCACCTGGTCGGTCGTCTCGACGGCGGCAATGGGGCCCGACAAGAAGGATCGCACGAGCCGCGCCGCGCTGACTTGGGCCTGCTCGACGACGACCTGGCGGTTGAACTTTTTGCTCTTGGTCTGGCCCACGAGGACGCGCACGTCCTGCTGCTGGCCCTCGGCGCCGCCGGCCCGGTCGCCCGCACCGGTGTGATGATGGCTGCCACCGACCACCGACGACGACTCGAGGGACGATGAGGCCACAGCCGCGGCAGCGGCAGCGGCTGCGGCGACTTTGACGGCGCCGGTGCGTGTGGCGTCGCGCTCGCGCATCTCGCTGCGCAGCCAGCTGACGACCTGCGAGAACGGCAGCTCGACATCGGGCGCGGCATAGCTTCTGTGCAGGGCGGCCGCACTGGACCCGCCGCTTGCGCCGGCTCCGGCGCCCGCGGCGGGCATCGTCTTGATCTTGACAATGCCTTCCGGCTTGACGATGATGATCCACGCGTGGCCCTCGTCCCGGTTCTTGAGAACAAGCTCTTCTGTCGACCGGGCATCGCTGGCCAGCTCGGCGCTGATGTCGTGTGCCCACAGTGTGCGAAGAAGTTCGACGCCAACGGAACGGAGAATGGTCGGATCGAAACTAGCCACGAGGATGTCGCACTATTCTTGTCAGCACCATGCAATATCCGCAAATCCCCTTCTTGGGAGAAAACTCACCCGCTTAACAGAAAAGGCACCTAGCGTCTCCTCCTCCGCTGCCTTCTTTAAAAATGCCTTGCCACTGGACCGCGGCGGCGGCGGCGCCAGCTTCTCCCAGTTCAGACTAAAGCCCACGGCGTGGCGCTCGTCGGGCAGGTTGGACCCGAAACGGGGCCGGTACTCCTTGATGAGGCCATCGTAGCGGCCACCCGCAGCAAAGACGTCCTTGACTTTCTTGTCCAGCAGGCATGAGAACATGACGCCGCCCGAGAAGAACGCCTCGTTCCACGTGTTCAGCGGGCACACGTAAATCTTGGACGTGACACCCATGCGCTTGCAGTACTCGTACACCTCGCGGAGGTGGGCCAGGGTCGAGGAGGCGCGCTGGTAGGCGTCGGTGCCTTCGAAGAGCGTCTTGAGCTTGGCGTAGGCTTTGCTCGGGGTGTCGCGGAAGTCGAACTTTTGGAGCTCTTCGATGCTTGTCGTCGATGCACCGACCAGGGGCGAGCGGAGCTCACTGCGCAGCTTCTGCCATGTCATGTTATGGATGTTGAGCCGACTCAAAACGTCGGACACGGCGCGACGGGCCGACTTTTCGACGCCACAGAAATCAAAGATGACCTGCAACAGGTCAGAGTGGCCGAGCTGGAAGCAGAGTGGGTTGGCGCGCACGGTGGGGAACGCTGCTGTAATTTCGTCAATCACTTTGATAACTTCGGCCTCCCGCAGGGCGAGATCGAGCGTATGGGTCGTGATGAGATCAAAGTCCACCTCGCCGAACATGCTCGGTTGGCCTCCACCCGGCCGGTCGCGGAAGATTGTCCCGAACGTGTAGGACTTGCCCACCACGTTGCTGCCCGAGGCACAGCGGGCCAGTGCACGGGCGTTGCCCATTGTCAGGTCAAACGGCAGCTGCAACAGATTGCCGTTGCGGTCGAGAAGCTGCACGACATTTGCACCGCCGTACAACGAGGAGCGCGGATACAGTGAGCTGCGTGTGGCTTCCACGGCGCCATGGCGTCGGAACACGGAGATCAGCACCTCTTTGACAATGTGCTGGCGCATGAGGTCTTGGGAGCTCGGTGGCGCCTGCGTTTGCATGGACGACATATCCCACGCGTAGTCTTTGGCCTGCTCGACGGGGCGTGCAAACAGCATCGACAGCATCTTCTGGTAGTAAGGGGATGACGGGTCCGAGAGTTCGGAAAGTGCGTGCCGGATTGTCTCGCTCTCCATCTGCACCGGCAGTTTGCCGCTCTTGAGCAGCTCGGCCCCCGATGGACGTTCCTTGGGGTTGTGCGTCAGGAGGGCCTGGATGATGTCAACCTGCGACTTGTCCTTGGGCTTGAAATCGGACGGCAGGGCCGGTGGCGAACCGCGCAGCTTGCTCAACACGTCGGCACGTTGCATGCCAATCATGGGGGGGTAGCACATCTCGAAGAAAATGACACCAAGCGAGTACATCTTGAGAAAGTTAGTAAGCGATGCAACTCAGGGGTGCACTGCGGTAGAGGGCGCTACATACATCGACCTTGGAAGTATAGGAGCCACTGCCTCCTGACCGAACCTCGGGCGCCACATAGACAGCCGTACCGATACTTCTCGTCTCGTCCGTGGCGTCGATGTTGCTGGCAGTATGCACGCGGTCCGTGCCACCGAGCTGGCCCGTAGTAGCCAGACCAAAGTCGCCGATCTTGACGCTATTCACGCCGTCGACGCCTGCGCCAATGAAGATGTTCTCTGGCTTGAGATCACGATGCACAATGCCAAGCCCGTGGATGTGTGCGAGGCCCTCGAGCAGCTGGCGGAAGAGGCGCCAGACCTCTTGCATGTCCTTGGACAGGTTCCTTGCAATCAAGTCGCGAAGAGACTATAAATGTTAGCAGGAAGTGGCCTCATGGAAGGTCCATCAGGGTGCGTCGGCGACCTACCCGCTTCTCGCAGTACTCCATGGATATGTACATGATGGTGCGGCCAGGTCGTTGGCTGCCACGGCGCTGCCGCTTCCAGCCAGTAATGCCGAGGCGTCCATTGTTTGTCTCGGTGACTTTCGAGTCGTCGTCGGAGCTCGAATACGCAGCGTCAGTGCCATCGTCGCTATCATCACTGTCGCCATCGTCTTCTTCGC
This sequence comes from Sporothrix luriei, assembly GCA_021398005.1. Lineage (NCBI taxonomy): Eukaryota > Fungi > Ascomycota > Sordariomycetes > Ophiostomatales > Ophiostomataceae > Sporothrix > Sporothrix luriei. Next base: position 104,825 of record WNLO01000009.1, read on the forward strand.
CGCCGTCATCGTCGTCATCGCCGTCGTCATCCGAGTCCGACTCAAAGGCAATGTTGGGATAGCCACCGGACGACAAAAAGTCAAGGCCACCGCTCTTGGTGAATTCAATATTGATGTCGTCATCGTCGAATTCGTCTACTTTCTGCGAGTTGTAGCCGCCCGTCGACGTTGCTGCATCGCCTTCTGACCCTCCAAAGTCGTAGACCTCTTCGAGCCAGGCGTTGTAGTACCGAACAACCGCCGGGTGGCTGAGCTGTGAGAGAAGCCGAACTTCTTTGAGGATATCGGTCACCGTGAGACTCTCTTGCCGGCTTTGAGAGATGGTGATCTTCTTGATGGCGTAGATCTGTCCGTCGAGCTTCTTTCGCGCCTTGACCACCTCACCAAAGCCACCCTTGCCGAGGCGGCCCTCCTCGATGAAGTCCTCGCGGTACCGCGACGCCGCAGGGCCGCGTGTCATGGAATCGTGGCGGGTACGCTGCGGTAGGCTCTGTGGAATGGAGATCATGGGCCCGCCCATCGAAAAGCCATCATCGGCCAAGATGGGCGCATCTGTCGCGAGGAACTCACTGGAGCCCAGATCAAAGGCGCGGGGCCGCTTTTTCGGATCTGGCATAAAGAGCTTGGACACCAGCTCTCCGAGCGCGTCTGACAAATTGTGCGAATCGATCATGTCGCGCGGCGAATGGTATTTTTGGGGCACGTCCAGGCCGAAGATCATCTGCAAAAAGACGACCCCAAAGTCCCACACGTCTGTCTTTTGGGTGTATTGGGGACGGGACGCGCCCGCAATTTCAGGGGGCAGCCAGTATGCCGACCGGGCCGTACGCATCGACGTCATGGTCGGGCCTGTCCGCGAGTATACGTTGTGCATGAGCCGCTGATAGGAGGCATCGGCCAGCTTAGGCACAATGTCGCCACTGGCATCACGGACGAGCAGAATGTTGCTAGGGTGGATGTCCTCGTGCAGCATGCCGTGGCCGTGGAGGTAGTCGAGGGCGTCGAGCAGATCGCGTGTCCAGGCCCGCACTTTGTTCACTTCGAGGTGGCCCGCCAACTCAAGGACGTCTTCGAGCGATCCCTTGTCCGCCAGCAGCGTGAGTACACTGATGGTCCACGTCGTCTGCTCTTGAGGCGCTGAAGACGCAATCTGCTGCTGCTGACTCTGTGGCACGCCCGAGGTGCGAGACGCCTTGGGCGGCGGGGAAAGGTGGGACGATGTCTGCGACAATGGCTTAGATGGCGACGCCGCCCCTGAACCGCTTTCTCCTTCGACGGACGATACGCGATCAATGCGGAAGTCGATGACGTCGAGGAGGTTCCGGTGCATCTTTTGGCGCCGGAGTTTCTTGAGCGACTTGAGCTGCGTCTCAAGGGACTGGATCTGCTTGATGGCCTGCACCGAGTCCTTTGCACCTGGCTGCAGCTCCGTCTGTTTAAGGGCAAGGCTCCGGGGCTCCTGGTCGCTGCGCAGTACGGGCCGCACGACGTAAATTTTGGAGATGGGGCCCGTGTGCAAGAGGAATTTGCCCGTGACCGTGCGGAAGTAGATGGAATGTCCGGCCGTGTCCGTCAGGTCGCACGGCTCGTCAAAGACCATGGTGTCGGGCTCGTTCAAGCCGGTGCCGCGGTCGGGCGAGACATTCGCGCCGTTCTGGGCACGGTTCTTCTTGCGCATCTCCTTCGCCCGGGTGCGCTGCCGCTCGCGCTCCTTCTCGACAAGGGCGCCGAGGGCACGCTCTTCTTCGCGCGTCTCCTCTTGCCGCTTTCGTTCTTTCTCTTCTCTCTCATCTTTCGCCGCCTGTGCCTGCGAGGCTTCGTGTGCTGCCCGCTCTTCCTCCAGCGACGGCAGGTCCAGGCCCTGCTCCTTGGCGATGGCGGCGTCCTCGATGACCTCGCGAATGCCCTCGACCAGGTAGTCAATCATCTCCCTGTCCTCGGCGGCGCACTCCTTGGCCCGCGCCTCCATGACCTTCTGCACCTTGAAGAGCGTCGACTCGCGCAGGCCTTCGTGGTTTTTGATGGTCAGGAGCGGCACGGATTTGGGGTACGAGGCCGTCAGCACCACGCCCAGCGTCACGGCAAAGTCCTCGTCCCGACTGGCCTTGATACGGATGTCAAAGGACGGCTCAGACTTCTTCCATGCGCTATGTGCGGCCTCGTGCCGCACGAAATCGTCGCCATAAATGGCCTCCAGAACGGTCACCTCGTCCTGCTGGCGCTCCTCGTACTGGGTCTTCGCATCGCCCGGCTGGTTCTGGGGCGGGCCGCCGTCTCTAGGGCCGCCCTGGTTCGCTGCATTGTGCTGCTTCAGCCCCGGGAAGCTGGTCGATTCGTCTTTCTTGTTGTTCGATTTTAGGGGCTTTTTGCCGGCCATCGTGGTGTGGTCTTTGGTCTCGAGTGTCGTCTCACAGCCTGCGACGGCTGCAGAGAATCACTCGGAGAGGCCCATATTGGCAATTGGCTGCAGTATTTCTAGGTGTATGGTAAATAAGGGGTTGCTGTATAAGGCAACAAAAGGGGGAGAACACGGGTTGGTCTCTTGTGCCGTGTTTTTGGCGATGTTCAGGCGAAGATGAGTCAAGAAAGAATGACCGCCACTGCAAGGCTTTATCGGGAAAGCAGCAATGGGCGCGACTGCGGGGCAAGGCCAGGCCAAGTTAGCTGGGGCGGGGAGTCAGGTAGGGCGCCCTGAAGTAGCCAACAGACCTAACGGGCTGACAAGGCTGAGCACGGCACTAGGCCGTTGTTCAGCGGTACCAAGGCCCATAAATTGGTGCGCTTAAGAGTCCTAAGATGCAGGCCACAGGCGCACCACAGGTGGGCAGCATTTTATGCGCTAGTCCGATTGAGGACACCAAGTAAACAAGGGTCACTCTGCTTTGGTTTACCCGCTATGAAAGCGGACCAACTTCTTAGCTCTCTTGTTATTTTCTCCAGCAATTACGGCTATCCTTGCTATCCCAAACCAGCACGCATCCGAACCGGCGAGGGCAGACGACGGTGTTTGCTTGCAATAGCAATTGTTTACCAAGACTCGTGACGCTTGATCACCCGCCACAATGCTCAGCTGGATGATAAAACGCGGTCTGGACGGCGGACGCGACGCGCCCGAAGAAGAAGGTATGGACGACGGCACGAAGCAACGACAACCCCCTGATTATGGCAGGCCGTGATTCAGATCCTAACGTCGTATTTTCATTTTCTAGATGACACGAGGATCGAGCAGCCGGACACACCAGGCCCTGTTTTTGCTGCGCGGGCCTTCAAGAGCGCCCTCTTTGGCACACCGGCGCGTCGAGACGAGACCGAAGTCGACATCCAGCCAGCCCCCGCCCCAGTACCGACGACACAGGAGTCCCTTCCAAAGGCAGGCTCAGCCGCGACGGCGGTACAAACAAAGAGAAACACGGGCCCGAAAGAGGCGGGGGCCACGCCTGGCCGGTTGCCCGGCATTCTCTTGACGCCCGGCACGGCGACGTCGCGCAGAAAGCGCGTGTCGTTTGGCCACGAGGTGCCTGGCGAAGGTATCGACAAGAAGAACGAACTACGAATAGACAGAAACGGCCGAAAACCCAACTTGTTCGGCGACAGCACGCGCGGCAAGGCGCCGGGGACAACGCTGGGGACGTCGCTCCAGAACGACCGCAAGCAGAACAACAAACCCGCTGCCCCGAGCGAGCTAGCGGCAGTCGACAATGTGGCAAGCACAAACAACAGGACTGCCGTGGACGAGATCGAGGACGACAATCTCTGGGAGGAGGTCGACGATGACGACCGGGACCCGGACATCACAGTCGATCTCAACGAGCCGCATTCCCAGTCGGGACGATACTGGAAGTCGGAGTTCCAGCGCTACCAAGAAGACGCCAAGGTCGAAATGGGCAAGCTGCTCAAATACAAACAGTTGGCCAAGTCATACGCCAAGATGAAGGACGCCGAGGCCGCGGATATGCGTACCAAGCTCCAGGAGGAGAAGGAGAAGGTCATCGAGATGGAGGGCCGCATCACGGAGCTGGCCGACCAAATCGCGCGCAAGCGGATGCATGGCTCGGATCACGAATACCAGGAGCTGATCAGCGATCTGACGCGGCGGACGGCACGCGCCGTCCAGTACCGCAACCAGGTTAAGGAGCTGGAGGCGATGCTTCAAGACAAAGAGAAACCAGCGGAGACCACCGCTGCAGTCGCATCACCACGCACGCAGCGGACACTCATTGACACGCAACGCGAGTTGCGCCTGGCCCGTGAGCAGGCGAAAGAGCTCACGCAGGCCAGGGAAGAGATCCGGCGCCTCCGGAGTAAACTCGGCGCTGCGGAGCAGCGCGCAAGCCTCAAGAATGAGAGCAGTAACGAGAACAAGCCACTGGCGGCCGACCTCGCAGCGTCGAAAGCCACGGCTGAGGCGCTGGCGGCCAAGGTGGAAGATCTAGAGAAGCGGGCGCAGTTTGCCGAAGACGAGAAACGGCAAAAGGCCAAGGAGCTCCGTTTGCTGCAGCGCAAGTACGACTCGCTCAAGGATGACGCCAAGGCCCGCGTGGGCGAAGCCGAGCAGGTCATGCGCCGCAAGAACGAAGAGATTGCCGACCTCAAGAAGCAGGTTCGAAAGGCCACAGCGGCCGCCACACGCCAGACCGCCCAAGAGCCACCAGCACAGGCTGATGCTGTCAAAGATGTCAAGGATACCAACAGCACCAAGGACACCAAGGCCGGCAAGAACGTCAAGACCATTGACACCCCTGTTTCCGACAGTGCTGCTGCCAAGCTTGCCCTGTTGCGCCGCCGCCGCGGTGCCGAGCCACTGCGCCCCGTTGCCGACGCACCACGGCCAACGGCCATACTCGAGATCATTGGCCCGAATCGCGTTCGCGGTGCTGACAAGGAGAAGCCAAAGGCGGAGCCGCTGACGGAACGGCCTGCAAAAGTCGTGCCTTCCAAACCGTACAGAGCGACGACGGTCACCACATCGGCGCCAGCACCCTCACCGGCGGCGCCTGAGCAAGAGGACCCCGTTGCCGCGGCCGCCGCTGCTGCGGCCGATGCTTCTTGCTTGTCCATGTCGTCGGAACGGGCCGCTGCGGCCATTGCACGGATCGAGAAGCGGCGGGCCCAGCGGAAGCGAGATCTGGAGGCGTTGCGCAACAAGGAGAACATGCAGCCGGCATGATGGATTGCGTCGGCGGGCTATTTTGCATTTGCGGATTGGAAAAGGGACCTTGTCCCTTTATTTTATTTGATTGTTGGGGAGGGAGGGTCAGCGTATTTTCCTGAAACGTTGTGGGTTTATTGGTGTTTTTTGTTTTTGTTTTACTCGTTTTGTCTTTCCTGTCGTTTGGTGTTTTTTTCTCCCTTGCATTTGTTTACATATCCCACATTCCGCGCAAATTGAACGTGCTTTTCAAATCGTCCATGATTTCAGCAAAGGCATGGTTATTGCTCGCTACCTTTGGTTTTACATAAAGAGTTATGACGTCGTTTCCGTTACTGCCCAGCCGTTCGTTTCAGCTCACCAACAAATGCAACAAAGGGACCCATAACAGCCCGGTCGATACAAAACAAGGCTGGTAATAGGATTCCTGCAAGGCTGCGCGGCTTGGTTTCTAAATCTTGGTTTTGCGTTGTTACAAGATTCCTAAAATAGAACACTGGAAAAAAATTCTACCTTTTTTTTACATCAAAAAAGTGTATGTAATATAAATCCAATATACATTGGGTAATCTAATATATAGTGATAGGTCAAAAACACAACCGATTATATCTCGAGCTTGCGGTTCCTGCCTGTCCAATACCCATCTATGCGTTATATGTAGCCAGAAACCAAAAAGGGCAATGCCAAAACGCCTTTTCGCCGCCAAAAAGTCATCAGGTCTTGAAAAAGACCACCCAAAGTAGAAATCAAGGAACGGTAAACGCCCTATGCAAGTGGTGTAAAAGGCGTAACCTCAAGAAAGCCAAAGGTTACGAGAAAAGAGCTGGACACGTAAACGTAGAGCGTAGAGAGAAAAAAGGAACAAAGAAAAGGAAAAAAAAGAAAAGGGTGGGCTTATGAGAAGATTTCAGCAAGGCTCTCAAACTTGATTGGGTGCACAAGTACACTGCGCATGCACATGCGCCCGGAGCCAGCAGCTTCATCACCGGCGCCACCTCCCAGTCCGGCCCAGGTATCGTCTTGGCCGTCAACAGACTTGGGCTTCGGTGCAGCCGGGTCATCAATGGGCTGCAGGTAGCCAAGCCAGCGACGCCACAAGCGACCGGCAAAGTCCGAGTTGTAGTACCAGGTCAAACCGCGGTGGTAATGCTCATTGCTGGGGTGGAACGGTGACGCGCTACTGGCACCGGAGGAGTGGTCGGGTCCGGCATTAAAAGCCTTTTCTGCTGCGGCCAATGGCCAGTGGCGGTCGGCATAGACTGGGTGAGGTGCGTAGACAGCCTTAAAGCCACGGTGCAGGGCAACGCTGGGCGGGAACATCTCCGCAAACATGCCGTGGTGTAGGCGCCACGTTTCTTCGTGCATGGCAAAAAGAAGGCGCCGGGAGAGGCGCGAAGCCGTAATGATGGCAGTACGCCGGGGTGGAATCGCAAAGGCCAGATCGTAGCCGGTGACGTCGTTCGAGAATACCCAGCCAGACTCCTCGGCGTCGAACATCGGGTTCAGCGTGATTAGGTCAGCTGCTTCGCCTACACCGCACGACTCCGGAATCTGGGTGTAGTTGTTGTTGCGGTCGGCAAAGAAGTGGCGTCCGGGAAGCGATGCCGTTCGGTTGTCTGCGGGTGCCGTGCGGTTGTAGGCGCTCAGGACAGCGCCCTCGCAGCCAGCAGGGAGTGGAGAGACACCACGCTCTTCGTCGCGCGTTTGCGTACGACCGGCAAAGTAGAGCTCACCGAGAATCGAAGGGCGGCCCGCTTCGTGTGCTTCGGCATCAACACGTGCGGTGAAATTCTCCCACGAGCCATGGAGCGCAGGAATGTAGTACTTTGCAGAGCGCTCCCAAAGACGGCGCCGGGGTTGTTTGTCAGCCCAAGCGCCGAGGCGGTCGAAGAACTCGTAGTAGCTGCCCAGGAAACGCATATCCATTTCCCAGTTCCAGTAGTGAGCGTACTCAGGATGTTGCTGGGCGAAGTGCTGCAGAGGCAGGTGAGGCGAACGGTAGACACCGTGGATGTCGGCGTTGGCAGGGTTGTCAAAGGTCGGTTGGCCGCGCATGCCAGGATACAACAGGCGCATCTGGCCCTCAGACCACACCGACACGAGACCGCGGAACTCGCGGGGGATATTGTCAGCAATGAACCCCTTGGCCACCTCAGCATCGGCCCAGACAGGAATGTTCTCGTCGCGGGCATGCAGAAGGATGTGCACGTCGTACTCGCCGCCGGACCGCAGAGACAGCTCGGACACCAGCGCGCGCATGTTCAGGATGGAGTGGGCGGACCACTTGAAGCCAGCGTAGCAGCGCATAACGATGGCCGTGCGCTCGATCTTTTTCAAGCCCGAGGTTTTGTTCGGTGTCGTTTCGGACGACGCATTTCGTCCCTCAACGTTGTTGTCCATATCCATGAGATTACCAGACGGTGAGTACTCGGTCGAGCGAGCACCCCCACTACCCGACGGCACAAAACGCTCTTCGTTTGCCGCAAAGCAGCGACGCTGTGCCGAGGCCCAGTCGACGTTGCTATAGTCAATCTTGCCCGAAGTTGACGCCGACCAGATCTGGTTGGCACCCTCGCTTTCCGTGTCCAGGGCAAGACCAGTGCCGCCCTCTTCTTTCTTGTAACCCAGTCCGTAGGGGCCATAACGACCAAAGCGATCGAAGCAGACATCGTCACGAAGGCCCAGCAGACCGTGGGAGCCGAGGAGAGGCTCTGGTTGGCCCTGGGGCACGCCCGGGTACGCCCACAGATCGGGGACAGGAACTTGGTTGGCGGCATCCAGATAACAGCGTTGGACGGGGTAATACTGAGCGCGGTACTCGGATGAATTGTAGTCAGGATGAGCGTTGAAGATGGTCGGCTTGGGGGTTGCGTTTTTGGTTGCGGGCGTGGTCGCTGCGGAAGTAGTCGTGGAACTTTTTGTAGGTGTCGATTTGGCGCCGGAGTTGTTGTCAATGTGCTCAGCCCGGGGCACGACAGCAGCCTCTCCAGCAGCGAGGGAAGCATTCACTGCTTCGGAATATTCCTGGAGCCTCCCGACTCGTACGTCTTCCGCCGTGGGGTACTCGGCAAGGTATTGCTTTATTGGCACGATGGACCGGATGCCGTTGAAGTAGCCGTCAAGTCTAGTACCGATGTTAGTCACGGCTTATCTGAAACAAAAGTCGATAACGACCAAGAGCAGGACGTACCGAGTGTAGTTGACCCAGATCGACTCGGGGCTGGGCCCCTTCTCTTCTTGTGAAGGCTGCTCCTTGTGGAAGTGCAGGCCATGGTGAGTATGGCCGTGTGCCAGCAGAATAATCAGCAGTGCGCAGAGTAGACCACCAATCCACATCAAGACGCGCCGGTAGAGGCAGTGGCCGAAAATGGCGCGCAGTCTAGGCGACGTCGTCGGCGACCGGAGAGACGAAGAGCGGCCGGAAAGGGGAGCATAGGAAGGGAGCTCGATCCGGCCGGTTGGTAGCCATTTTAACGACGACTTGGCGATATCGAGGGCGGACGACGCCCTGCTCAGGACGGGCATAGGCAGCAATGACGCGGGTGACGATGACAAGCCGTTGTAGTTAGCGAAACTGGAGAGGCCAGACATGCCAGATGCACCGGCTGTAGTTTTTTCGAGGATGGAGAAGCTGCTGCGCCGGCTGGGCGAGGTACTGGAGGGTGATGAGCTCATGCTGGCCGAGCTGCTGGCAGCGCCGGTGTCAAAGGTTGACGCCCGTTCCATCCTGATGGAATGATGGGCAAGGAGGTCGTCCAAGTCGTGGAAAGCGTATTATTGTGATAGCGTGAACATTAGATGCGAACGGCGTAACCAAGCGAGGCGTCCAAAGGCCGGAAATGCGAAAGGGGTCCCAGAGATAAGCCGAGAAGAATTTGGGATATACGGCAAAAAAAAGAGAGATGATGGAAACAAAAACAATGACAACAAAAACAATCGATGCAATATTAAGAAAGAAGGGGTATGAATAGGTCGAGAATAGGAAGGAAAGAACAATGACGACAGACTGTTGCTGTGCAAAACGAAAGAGATGCCGCGAAGAAGGAGTTAACGAGCGTGTGCGGGTGTTGGAAAGCGAGAAGGAAAAGAAGAAAGCAGGTTGAAGTTATCGCAGCATAGGAACGTGCGAGAGAAGAGGCGATATTGAATGTGAGGTAAGGAAAGGGGGCGCCTGACGAAGATGGGGTCGTCTTGGTTGGCCTTTCCAACAGTGGCACGTATGACCCTTTTCGGAAGGCCCTTTTCACTTTTTCCTCTTCGTCGGGTCTGCTTCTTCTTTATTTCTCTTGTCCAGTTTAATATGAATGACCTGCCAGTGGAGCGTTTTTGGTGCGACAGGAGTGAAGAGGGGCCGTTTCCTCTCTTTTGCGAGTGATAAACAAGGGGTCGGGGGGTTGTTAAATGACGGGCGTGCATGTAAAAAGTGCGTGGTTGTTTGTTGTGTGCGCCGATGTGCAAGTTAACAGTGACAACTCGAGCGACGAGAAGAAAGAGGGAGAGGGAGAGAAGGGGAACGAGCGGATGAGAGTTTGACGAAAAACAAAACAAAAAAAGGACGAACGAGGCAGAGGACCGTGAAGGAGAAAATGAGGTAAGGAACGACGGACAAAAGACGCAATCGAGACCCCAAAGCAAGTAGCAAGCGGTGGAAGTAACGATTGAAGACGAGGCTAAGGTTAACAAGCAGGGAAGGAGCCAATGGCAAGAGGAAAAAGGAGACGATGCGACTTGGTCGTAATGGTGGGAACGAATGGGCCACCGAAAAAGGAAAAGTCCGTTGGAAAACGACTGAGAGGCGAGAGCGTGGCGAACGGTGGTGGATGCCCACTAATGTTGCCGCGCGCGGCTCGGGGGGAAAAACGAGACGTTCTGCCGACGAGGTGAACAGGATAGGGGACAGAGGCTACCAGAAGCCTGACACCCTATCCAGTTTTAGTTTAGTGGACCCATTGCGGCCAGTTTTGTTTTTCCTGCTGTTATGAGGTTAGTGCGACAGCAGTATGGAAGGAGGGAGGGAGCAGGCCGTTGTCCTGGGTTTGCGCCGCCTACGATTGTCGGTCCTTCCTTGTTTTGACCCTGCGCGAAGTATTTAGGTCGTGGCAATCGCCGGCCGTGCCTGCCAAGTTCACATTCTTTGTTTGCGTACGAGGATAGACAAAGGAAGGCGCATGCGATGCATGTCTCGCCCGGTAACGGGCTATCTCGCCATGGGCCTGTAAAATTGTCTCCAAATGGCAAATGGCACATACTCCATTTCAAGGCCTACTAACCGTCCACTTTCTACAGCACGCACCGGGCATGCCACAATAAAAAGGACATGGGTTAGAATGAGGGGATTCGGGGCCTGGGGCCTGGTGGCTTGCACCAATATTGAAAGGGCAGCGTAAACGGGTTAGGGTCGTGATGAAAAAGGAAAGAACCAGCTCCAGCACGGGCAGAAGCCAGGAGGTGGTTGATTGTACTGGCTGGGAACGGTCTGGACTGGCCTCCACTTTGTATGCCACAGAGCCTGAGAGTGCAGGACAGAAGAAGAGATGGGCGCCAAGAACCAACTAGCCATTGTGCATGTGCCTTTGGATCACTGTCGCATCTAATACCAATCTCGCAGCATCCAAAAATTGGATTTTGGCTGATTGTATTGGATCAACCACGAGTCCAAGACGAAGCACGAAAGCAGTAGAAAAGCTAGAAGCAACGACACGTTCAGAAAAACTACGTTCGTAAGCAAACGGACCGGGCCAGTCATGCACGGTGATTTGCTTGTGTTTACGGGGTGTATGTACATTAATTTAGTGTCGTTTACGCCGTCCAATTGAGCCTGAGTGATGCCAACAGCATGCTGCGCGCATTTGATATGAACTGCACATTCCTCCGAGGGATTGTTCTTTCTTCCTTCCGGTTTTGTCTGCCGCCGTTGTTTCGTTACCTTGCGCGTCCCGTCCCTTCCTTCCCAGTTTATTGCTTTGTCCCAGTACCCTTTCCCTGTCCCTTTCCCCGCTATGCGGACGACTTGCGTTTCTTCTCGCGCAGATCCGCGCCGCTCGCCCGTTTGTGCGCGACGGGAGGGAGGAACCCGGGCAGGTAATACGGAGTACGTCGTAGAGAGACGGCTTATTGACACGAATAACACAAACGTCATAAAGAGGCTGCCGGGGTTGTCTGCAGTGACGTCGCTCGTCTACGGAGGACCACTGAACCATTGTTTTTGTTTCGGATCTGGTTGGAGTATTTATCCCTCCTCCCTCGTCTCCCCGACTGCATTGTGGACCAGCGGCACATTGCGACAAGTTCGGCATCTATACGTAAAGGTTGTCGGCTTCTTGTTTGTTCCCTGCCAGCCTGCTTATCTGTTTCCTGCGTGGTCGTTCGTTCGGTCCGCAATCGGTGTACGACGCAAGATACTTGTAGGTTGCCCCCACATTTTGCATCGATCCTTCCTTCCCGGGTTGATCACATTTGCTTGAGTTTGCTAGAGAGCCAGCCTCCAGCGTTGTTTTTACCTGTATGCGTTCGCGCTACGAGGGCCTCTCAGACATTGGTTGCACTGTCCGTTTGCCGCATAGCAATAGCGCTTCGCATTGGCTGAGTGAGTTTCGTATCTTACTTTCACCGGACTCGTCTTAAAAAAAAGAAGAAGAAAAAGAAAAGGAAAGGCCGTATTGGAGATGAAGATAATCTGTAGTGGGACGAGCGGCGGGTAAAAAGGGGAAAGACCTCACAAGTCCAACTCTTGTGCCTCTTTTGAGAAGCAAGAAGAAAAAAGGGGGTCGCGATTGAGGCGCAGCACTGGTCGCCACTCGCTAGAAGCAGAAGGCGCGACAGAAGCAAATGGGGGGTCCGCTGAAATTTGAGCAGCATGCAGGCAGGGACCTGTAGTGGACGGACACACAGGGACCGCAACAGGGGAGAAAGAGCGATAAGACTGTCTTTGCCGCCGCATACAAAAGGAGTTTCCTGTCAAATCTCACAAAAATGGAGCTCGTCGGTCACCATTTCATTTCCAACCCCGCAAAAGGAGGCAGGAGGTGACAGCAGGAGGAGGACGGCGGACGAGCACTAGACACGCAGTTTTCTTCACGTGGAAAGTAAGAAAACCAGAAAGTAAGCTTTTTTGCGATTTAACATGCAGTCCAATCACTAGCGACGCAATTACTCGTTCACAACGGACAATCATGGCGGTAGTACGGAGTACTCTACGACCAACTGCTCACGACGCCGCAACACTAGGTAACATACGAAGTATACTTCGCATGCCGTACATTGCACGACATGTCCTGTCCCTAGTCCCGATACCTTGTTTCTGCAATCGTAAATCCTTCGACAAAAGTCTGTGCAACTCGACTTCACGGAAGACAAGTCGAAACGAAACAATCTTCGGTGACGCTGATGCACTCGCCGGCCAATCATGTGAGCTCTTGTGGAGCATCAAGCCGTCCGCCATGGCTCGCCGTGAGAACTTAAATCGCCAGCCAAGAAGGGTTCAGTCGTGACAGGGTCTGGGCCTTTGACGGCCAAAGCCAAGATTGTTGGAATGGTGAGCGGGGACGGATCGCTTGGCAGCGCTATGATGCTGGGATCGTATTCAACGTCGACCGGTGACCTGGCCATTTCATTTGTGTATGTATGTCGTTTTGCGTCTGCAATTCTCGTACACTGAAATATTTCTCCAGCATTGAATTTGTGTGGTGCCCTGTCTCTCTTGTCCAGGCCGCCTATGTCCGCCGATATTCAAAGATTTTTGATGAGGCGTGCTATGTGACACACTCCAATGGAGCGCCATTCAATTCAACTCAAATTGCCTAGTCGAGTGGACCATTCGTCTAAGGTATCTGTTATGCCCGTCCTTGTCTTTGGCTCACGATGTTGTCTAGATGTTTGATGTGTCGATTTCGCAAGGCAGGGGCTGCTGAGGTTGGCGGCATGTCGATAATGCCATGCCAGGATGTGTCAGAAATACTTCGAAGCAGTCCCAACGTTTATCTAGACCAGCAAAGCGGTTGTCCAGTTTGTCGATGACATCGAAGATGGATTTCTTGGAGACGCGACCTTGGAGAATCTTCCTTGGTCGCTCCTGCCGTGCCGGATAGCACAATACATGGGCTGCTCCTGCCGGGCTTGTTGTGTTGAGCAGGCAGGCGCAACTGCCACTTTTGATGACCAGACAGTCGTACGCTTACTCGCAGGCGCGCCTTCCTCAACAGATACGTTGAACCGCGACATGGTTTCGGATGTTTCAGGGGCAGAGGAGAGTAAAAAAAAAAACAAGACCGAAAAACGGAGTCAATTCGACACCATCTCGACCACAAAATATTCAGTTGACACTGTTCCGCTCCTGTCGCCGCTGCTGGGCCCGCTCGTACGCGACCTTGCGGCGCCCGTCGCGCCATCGGTCCACGCGGCCGCGCCACTGCTGGCCCCAGAGAATGGCGGTCCACAGGGCGGCGGCACTGGACACGAGGAACAGCGCACTGATGGTGCTGAACCAGCCGACGCCGATGCGCTCCGTCGCCGGCAAGACGACGGCGGTGCCGGCACAGGCAAAGAGGTAGCGCACAAAGTAGTTGGCGGCAATGACCTCGCTGCCGCGGCTCTGCATGACGTCGAGGCAGTACGTGTTGATGCTGGGGAAGCAGAAGAGCTGGGCCACGCCCTGCAAGAACAGCATGGTCACCGCCAGCGGAATGCCGCCGACGCCGCGCTCGACGCCCCAGCTGTACACCAGGACGCACGCCGGGATGACGCCGCCCAGAAAGGGGAGGGCCGAGCGGAGACGGTCCTCGGGGACGCGCTGGCCGCTGCGTTTCTGGATCCAGCGGCGGACCATGTGGTCGGCATAGCGGCCGCCCACGAACGTGCCGCCGACGTATCCGAGGCCCGGGGCCAGGTAAAAGAGGCCGGACTGCATGGGCGTCGTCAGGTGGAAGCGCGGGTTGAGCACATAGCGGATGGGCGTGAGCAGCGCGTACATGTCCCAGACGAGCGACGACGAGGCGCAGCCGGCCATGATGAGGTTGGGGTACATGAAGAGGCGGACGACGCGCACCGGGTTGAGCATGGGGCCCAGGACACGCAGCTTGCTGCGCAGCGGGTAGCCCGCGAGGCTGTCGGTCTTGCGGTGGTGGATGGTCTCCGGCAGCAGGGCCAGGGTGCCGACAAAGGCGGTGCCGGCCAACGCCGCCTGCAGCCAAAGGATGACGCGCCACGACTTGTACGTCACAATGATGCCGCCGACAAAGGGCCCAAAGGCGGGGCCGACGAGCGTGCCGGCCATAAACCAGCCCATGGCGGTGGCGCGCTCGGTGGGCCGGTAAATGTCACCGACGGCCGCCGAGCCGACCAGGATAAAGGCTGTGCCCTCAAAGGCAGACAGGACACGGAACACAAAAAAGGCAGCCAGGTTCGGCGCGAGCGCCGTGCCGAGTGTGCAACAGAAGAAGAGAAACGACGTGGCTAATGTGATGGGGCGGCGACCGTACACCTCACTCAGCGGGCCCCAGACGGTCGGGGACAGGCCCATGAACAGCAGGTACAGGGCGTTGCTGATGTCTACAATGGAGCCTGTGCTGTGGAACTCGGCCGCAATGTCGGGCACGGCCGGCAGCACGGACGTACTCGAGATGGGCGCCTGCAGAGAGCAAAATGACAACAGGGCGACAATGGCCAATTTGCGGCGCGGCGCCAGACGGTCGTAGAACTCGTCGGGGATCTCTATAAACGATGACCAAGGCCGGGCAGCCGGTGCATCGGGACCAGCAGACGAGACATGGGTCAGGGCAGACATGAGCTGTACCTGTGTCTGCATGGTGCCACTGGCGTCGCCAGCTTCTAGGTCCCCAGTCTTAGCTGCCGTCTTGGCGGCCTGTGGCTGTCGGACAACGTTTGTGTCGTCATTGTCATGGCCGCTGTCGTGCTGGGATTGGACGTCTTTAAGCTTGTCTTCGCGAAGCGAGGCACAGGGCCCTGCTTGCTGTGAAGACGAGCTTGCTTTACGTCCAGTCGTTGTTGTTTTTTCTGAATTCGCGTCGGGTACTGCCTCTGATTGAACACTCTGCTCCTGGCCATGATCATGCTCATCATCTTCGTCGACCATATTGTGAAGACGGTGCCGAAATATTTGGTATAATACAACAGAGTTAGGCGTGAATGCTCGTGAAAGATGATGCCAGTTAGAAGGAAGAGAATATTAGGCGATATTCAAGTTGGTATGCCATAGCAAGTGGCGTCGATTTATTCGTGCAGCTGCCCGGCGTGGATTGCAGTCAAAATCTGGGGAAGTAGAGTGGCTGTCAAGGCGGAAACGTCATCGGGATAACAGATGGGAATGGTTTCCTTTCTGGGACGGGAGACAATAAACGAAAAATAGGATGGAAAAGTAGAGGCTAATGGCGAAGAGGTTTATGAGTTCGAGAAAAAAGAGGCAAATGTGACGAGCGAGACATTTGGCATGTCCGATGGAGAAGCACTCAAGAAATACATCCAAGATAACCAAGAAATCCAAGGGAAGAGCAATAACCAAAAGCGGCCTGTCGTTAGAGAAGTTGTCCCCCTTTCCCCTGCTAACTGCCCTAAATCGGCGGATCGACGGTGAGCCGATATGCCGCATCCCCGGTTCTTATCCGGTCAACGGCCGTTGCGCTGTGCTGGAAAGGGAGTTCAGATCGAGTCCTAGTCCAAAACCCCCACGACCGTCAAAGCAAGACAAAAACGAGCAAAACCGAACCGACACCGTGTCGATCTCCACACACAATGGTTCAATTCGCCTTGGCAACACTACAAGCGCACCCACGGACTCGTGCGTCTGCTCCGGTATCCATCCGAAGGAAGGGCCAGCAGCCAGCCATACATAAAACTCTAAAAGAGTAATTCTCCACACTCTGTGTTGCTTCACAACCGTGGTTATTCTCTTCTTTAAATGGTCAAATTGCCGACACGGCGCCGATGTCCTCCGTGTTGATTTTGACTCCTCCTTTCCTTAAGACAACGGCTGCAACCAGAGAAAACTGCAAGACGGGGACAGAAAGAGAGAAGGTGTCGTGCTTCCGCTTTTTGTATCTCCATTGGACCTCGGACGGCTCAAAAATAGGATGGCATTTGACCTTCTTATTTCCGCTTGGTGTTAGGCCAAGAGTGACCTCCGGGCCGAGAACCGGCGATGCAGGGCCGATCCGAGTGGAGTCGATAGCCAAAACCTGGCTTTTTTCGCATTGAGCTGTGCCGACGGCCGATGTTTTGCATGGCGCCACAATACGGGACAATGACAACCAAAGTTGCGCGTTATGCCATTGAATGTTACTCGTTGGCCGTTCTGTTCATCGCCTTCAACAAAATAGAACAATTCACTTTTCTCATCCTGAGTATTTCGTGCGGAGCCCGCAGTGTTGCAGTACAACGCCTGCAGCCGACAACGACAACCCTTCATTAGTCCATTTAGCTTTGTGAACCCGAATCTCACGCGTTGCAGAATATGTCTCGTCATTCAGTGTCCAAAGTAGGTATGAAATCTCAAAGGGGTAGCTTTCGCCCGATAATTGATATCTCACCCTTGCCGTTTCTCATTTTCAAGTTATCCAAGATACCTGTTGCCGCTCGTCACCCTCCTTGCATCCCAACCCCCTCTATGAAAACAGCACCTCGCCAGTGTAGATCCTGCACGACTGTGATTTGGAGTCCTGCGTCCACGAGAGGGGCACCGTCCGGCCGGTCGGGTCCATGGCCGGGTACGCGTGGAAGGCGTAGCTGTAGCCGTCGGAGAACCGCGGGATCTTGAAGATGGACACGGGCTTCGACCACCCGCCCGTCAACGACGCGCTGTGCGACAGGTACAGCGAGTCGTCCACGGCCGCCGCGCCGCTCTGGAACAGCAGGAGGTACTCGTTGTACAGGGGGCTCCACCAGATGTCGCCGGTCGCCGGCCCGTACCACTTGCCGAACGCGTCCAGCGAGAAGTCCAGCACGTTGGCGGCGCCGCCGTCGTCGAGCGCGGGCATCTGCGGGCCAAACTGCTGCCCGTCCCAGAATTCGTACTGGCGGCGGTCGGCGAACGCCTCGGGCCGCACGCGCGCCAGCTTGAGGCCGTTGCTGCGGTGGTTGGCGGCCTCGGACACGCGGCCAAAGAGGTACAGGTAGCCGTCGCCGCCGCTGGGCATGACGTCCGGGTGGACGATGCAGAAGGAGCCGAACATGGGCTCGCCGACGGTGAAGAGGCTCTTGACCGGCCGCGACACGACGGGCGTGCCGGCCTGCGCGTCGAGGTGGATGTCGAGGGGCGTGTTGTAGAGCAGGGCAAACTTTTGCTGGCGGAACAGGTTGCGGTCAATGACCTCGGTAACGGCCACGCCGCGCGTGCCGTTGGTGCCGGGCAGCGGGGCGATGTTGTGGTTGGGCCAGATGGCCGTGGCCATGGCGGACTCGCCCTGGTCGGTCAAGAACGGCACCGCCTGCTGGGGCCCGTGCGTCGCGGTGCCGAAATCCGTCACGCGCGTCAGCGTAGGCGGTCCCGCGGCCGCTGCGTCGCCGGCAACGGCAATGGAGTTGGACACGAAGCTGACGATGCGGCTCGGGTCTGTCGGCGGCTGGCCCTTGGTGTACATGCCGTCGGCAAAGATGATGAGGTGCTTGCCGCCGACCACGCCACCGCCACCGCCGTCGCGGAAGACGTGCGGGAAGTTCGACTGCTGCAGACCACACGTGCGGAAGCTGGTCGTGATGTTGTCCACCTTGACGGGTTCCGACGGGGGCCCAGGCGCCGGAGGTCCCAGTGGCTGCTGCTGTTGTTGGTGAGGGTATTGACCACCACTCTGTGCTGCTGCGTGGTCATGGACCAAGCCCTTGGCCTTTTCTGTCGCTTTCTTAACCCAATCCATGTCGAGTGTCTTCCGTGCTGCTTTGATTGTTGATGTGTTGCGCTATCAACAATGTTTGTAATAGAGCTGAGTGGTCAGACCTTGGGAAATGCCTTTATTATATATGCGATGACGTATGCGGGGAAGCAGCAAAAGCTACATACAGTGCCTATCAAGGAGACACTGTGCTGAGTTGGCTTTCGTCCAGTCTGTTAACAGCATCAGCCGACAGCTTTTATTTTGTCGTTGAAAATTCGTTAGAGAAATTATTCACAGACGTGACTTACACAGGACTGTTGTCTGGTGTTACTTCAATACCATCTTTCATCGTTGTTGATGTACGACCGTACGTCGTCGTCGAGGAAAGCTTCCCCACAGTGCGGGAAGAGAAGCTGCAAGCCAAACTTTAGCTGAACCTCGGCCATCTACACAATGCAAGGGGTTCGTCTTGCAGAAAAAAGAACCAGTCCAATATTTGCATTGAAAAGAAACAAAAACAAAAACTGATATGACCTCGCACAGGAAAAAAGCCAAATGGTATAGAATAACAGAAACCGTGACCAACAGAAAGAGAAATCTTCCAATCACCCCTGCAGCAACTCCAAGCTGTTCTCGGCCTGAGCCTTTCCTGCATCTTTCCGCCCCGCATCTCTGCGGCCTTCTCATTCCTTGGCCCAACACAACAAATCGGTATCGTCGCTCAGAAAGGAAGTTGGGGAAGTAATGAAGTCAAACCAAAGCAACGCAGGGCAAAGAAATCCGAATGTTCCTCCAAAAACAATAAAAAAGCCCTCCAAAAAGCCCTCCTCATATTGTCACCAAAGAGTAAGATTCAAAAAGGTACAACAACCCCCCTTGGACAACTGTCCGTCCACCCCTCAAATCGGACTCTGGGGCGTGCTCCGCACACCGCTCAGATCACCGCTGCCCGTCCGCCGGAGCGCCTGCGACATGGTCTCCACCGAAATCTCACCAGCGCCGCTGCCGCCACCAGCGACCTGCAAGAGGGCATTGCCGCTGCCGGTGCTAATGGCGGCAATCTTGGGCGACCGCGTGGGCGACCCGAGAGCCTTGCTCGGGGCGGCAGAGGGGTTGCGCTGCGGAGACAGATCCAGGTTCTTGACCGAGCCGCTCTTGCTGGCAGGCGGGCTCGTGCCGAAGCGGTCGGTCGTGGTCGGCGAGCGCATGGGCGACGGAGAGCGGTTGATGGCGCCGCTGAGGGCAGCAAGACTCGTCAGGCCAGTTAGGCCCGCCATGCTGCCGGGCCCGGCGGCGGCCTGCTGCTGCTGCTGTTGCTGCTGTTGATGCTCGGCCTGCACGACGTCGGCAAACGAGATAAAGCTGAGACGGCGCACGTCGGTGGTGTCAAAGGAGCCGTAGTTTGAGGCGTTGTCGTCCTTGTCGGTAACGAAACTGCTGGCAACGTCGTCGACCCAGGCAAACGTGCCGCTCGCAGCAGAGCTGCTGACGCCGCCGCCGCCGCTGCCAGCACCGCCACCACCGCCACCAGCTACAGCAAGACCGGCGGGCTGGTGGTGCGTGTGGGTAATGATCTCGACGGTGTCCGGGTCGAGGTGGCCGTCGGTAATGGCCTCGGAGGAGGCGTCGAGGACCGGTGGGATAAAATTTTCGGTCGTAATGTGGGCGGGGATGGCAGGGGAACCGGGCATGAGCACGCTGTTGCTTTCTTGAACGTCGCGCTCAAAGATCTGCGAGCCGGCGGGCGAGGACATGCGCGGCGACGACGAGAGTGCAGCAATACTGCGGCCGGGCGAAGACGGCGGGAGCACGTAGTAGCCGCCATAATTGGATCCGCCGGTTGTGGTGCTGCCACCGACGCCGCTGCTGGTAATGCTGGCACTCATGGGGCTGAAGTTGTCGGTCACGATCGGCGAGGTGGGCTTGCGTACAGGCACGTCTTTGGCGGGCGGTTTTGGTGCTGCCCCTGTGTTGGACACGCTGCCCGTCTTAGGAGGAGGTGGCGGCGGAGATTTTGACAGAGTGGGTGGTAGGAGGGAAGCGCCGGTGGCTGGAGAGGTACTGGTTGTCCGTGCTGCGGAAGCTGCGGACGACGATGTGTCTGCTACAGCGCCTTCGGCCTTGTTCTTGCCGAAGCCGAATATGCTACGACGCTTCTTCTGCTTTTTCTCGTTGGGTGCGCTGCCGGTCACGGCGGTGGCTTGCTCATCGTGGGCAGTCGAGGAGGAAGAGGACGCGGCGATGGGCTCAAACGGCGGAGCCAGTGTCTGGCTTTGGCTGCTACCGGTGTTGGCCAATGGAGCAGAACCGGCGAGACTCATTGTGAAGAAGGGTGTATTTTCGGGAAAGAGAGACGTTGAATGTGGTGTACCGGGAAGCAGGTCTTTCGAGCCGTTTGTCAACGGCGATGCTTTCGATCGTTCTGGTCGCAAAAACGTGTCAATCGGTGCGGACGCAAGAAGCGTCTTGGAGAGAATGCAGGATGAGGTCGCAGGAACTACGGGCGAAGGGGGACGTGGCGACTGAAATAAGACGAAACGAAGGGGCTCGCGAAAAGTAGGAATAGAAAGAGGGCGTGCAAGGGTCGTCGCGCTCTTCCTCGTGTTCCTGGTCCTGTTCCTGTCCCTGTGTCACTGTGGCGGCAGCCTGCTGGGCTAGCTGCTTTGCTTGCTTTTGCTTGGCTGACAACGAAAACGAAGGCTTGGATGGGCGGTCCAGGCTTGGGTCACCGGAGACACGGAGGAAGGGAGGGGTGAAATGATAGCAGCGATGATATAGAAACAGGGGAAGGAGGAGCGCTGTTTGTTCCTTTGGTTCCTTTGGTTCCTTAGTTTCCCGGCTGAGAACGAGAATCACTTGACGGCGGGAAAAGGCAAATGGTAAAACGTAAAATGGGGGGAAGAGGAGCTTGTTTGATGCAGATTGCGGGCGAGAGTGCGAGGCAATAACAGTACGGGAGGTACGATGTACATGCACATAGAAGGGCAAGCAAATGACAGCTGTGATCGTACGGACCTTTTGGTGTGGCCGTTGTCTCGTCTCTCGTCCCGTTTGTCCCGTTTTCCTTTTGGAAGGGTGCTTGCTTTGCGGAAGCCTGCAGCAGGTTGGTGTCGAGGTCGGCCACAGTTCTGAATGCGTTTTGCCTGGACTTGCAATCGCCCGTGGTCAGGGTTGTCGTGTTTGTCGTCGCGTCTCCCGTGCTCTCTGTGTTTGTTTGTTCGGGATGGCGATGTCCGGTTGGTCCGAAGACTTGATACGTCGTACGTTCTGGAATTTGTTGCCGTCGTGTCCGTTGCGTCCCCCTCTTTTCTGCTGTTGGCAGCGTTTTGACTTTCTTGGTTTCGCAGTACCCGCAATGGCCGTGGCAGAGTGGACGTATGACGCAGCCCAGCGTTGAGAAAGGGGGAATGGAATACGGGAGAGCGGAGCACGACCCACGCCCACGACCCAGGCGAAATGGGACCGCACCGCTGTGGATAGCTAAGCGAGCAGGGCCTGGCCCCCAATCAACGGTCGTAGCGCCGGAATGGACGAGCGCGTGCCAGAGAAATGAAGACGTCAAATGTCAAAAGTCAGGGTCGGCATGTCCACTAAAACAAAATGGGGCGGTTAACGTGACCTCTGTCTGGCCGCGATGTTTTTTTATCGTTTTGTTGTTTGACTGTGTGTTTGGGAGAAACTATGGGTGGGACAGAGGAGCAATACGGCGTATCGGGATGGAAGGAGGAATTAGGCTGTGGTTTGGGGCGACACAGCAGTCAAATGAAGTGCATATTGCGTCGAACAAAGTGTGTTGGTGAGAACACACAGCAGCAAAGAATGAAAGCGACGAAAAGAGAGATCACGAAAAAAAAAAAAAAAAAAAAAAAAGGGATCGAACAATGACTACGGATCAAAGAGGCAGTTGTCGCGCATTCTTAGCAAGGGATGGAAAGAGCGATGAGAGCGACAAGGCGAGGAGGGGAAGGAGCAAACACAAAGAATCAGAAGGGAAGGAACTCGCGCAAGGAAGGAGCTGACCTATTACGGGGCGATACAGCGATGACGACGGAGTGGTGGGATGGCGATACAAAAGGCAGCACGTGCGACCCTACGCGGCCGGCCCCAGGCCTATGACAGGCCACAGAAGGCGCTGGAACACCGGGCTCCTACTCTTTTGGGAAGACGCTGCGACGGAGCTTTTGGCCTATCTGCCCGCCGAGTCTTCCTTTTGTTTGCATTGAAGACCCAGCATCTGCATGACGGATGCCGTCTGTCTCTCCGTACGAACATAAAAAAAAGAGATCACGGCGACGACCGGCAAGGTGGATGCTGCGGCTCAGTCGTCAAGGGCTCCGTCGTGGCGACAGCCGTTGGGCCCGTCAACCCGTCGATTTTGCTGAAGAATGACTTACAGATTACTTAAAGTACCTGCATGTATCTTTCACGTAAGTTAGTGTATGGGGTACATATAGATACTCGATGCATAACCACAAATCTGCCACAATCAATTGCACTATCAACGTGCCAGCGGCGGGTCCATCCAAACAAACAAATCCACAGGGTGATGCTCCGTAGAATGTAAGAAAGTACTACGAGTATAATAAAATACAAAATACATCTGGGGATGATATAACGGCACGAATAGCATGGGGCCAACAGCCGCATTGAATACGGGAAAGACCAAACAAACGAGTCGAACAAGGGGACAGTTTCTGTAACATCAACCCCCGTTCCTTGTTTATACCCAGTGCCAGGTGACATTAAACAAAATATAACACAAAAAGGCAGGGAGGACCAGGTCAGTCGTTTGTGTTGACGGGATTGCAGACAATAGTGGCGAAGCCCTGGCTCTTGCGGCATTGAGAACAAAGAAAAGTTTCCTGAAGACACGGGCCCGACTATATCAAGGAGATCCTATGCAAATCGACAGGGGATGCGTAATGAGGCACAGCAGCACTACCGAGCAGCCAGGATGCGTGCACGGTCTAGACGCAGTCTTGCGACGATGCATTGGGCAGCAAACTCGGGACTTGGGCGACTGCTCTGGATGACGATCAAGAAAACTGTACAGGTCGCGAGCACATTAGATATCCTCATAACGAGAGCACCTTATCATGTATGGTTTAGACTTGCACAGATGCAAGTGTGCCCTGTGGCTCTGGTATGAATGAGGCATACAACTAGGGACCCTGGTATTAACGCTGCTCCATATTCAGGCATTTGTCGTTTACCAGGTCACACGGCGCATCGGACATGCGGTACTACTAGAGTGGTGTTTGCAGGGGGGAAAATCTATAGGTCGAGCGCCCGTTACCATCATCACCGGGTCATCCTTCGTGTCGATTGGATCGCTTCCACGGCCTCGATGCCGGACTCGGGACAGTTTGCGAACCTAGCAAAGAAGGCGACAAAACCCAACGTCGGCAAAACAGTGATTCGTGCATCTCCCCAACAAACACATCCTGGTCGAGAAGAGGCCAACAACACCACCGTCTGATATGCCTAGTCTGCCTGGGCAGCTCTGGACGATGCCATCTTTGATGCCTTATTTGCGGGGAGATGGCGAGCAGGGTTGGGTTGGGTGGACCCCTACATTTGGAAAAAGAAAACGTAGAAACGACAAAAGTTAGGGAGATGCTGTAGGCACGCAGCATCGCTGTGCTTTCTTGGTTTGTTCCCTTTTCTGGCCTTCAAGTGGTGCTGGTGGGAGCTTTTTACTTCCCGTTTGAAAAAGGACGACAGGGCAAGAGGCAACAGTGTCTCATTTCGAGTCCCGAGTACGAGTGAATCATCCGCCTCGTTTTTGCGTTGCCTGATTTTTCTGTCTTCTTACTGTCTATCAATCAAGGAGCTCGATTTGTTCAGCATTTGGTGATGCCACACCTTCTGTTATCACTTCCAAGATCCTGCTTTAAATCACTTCTACAACGGTGAGACGCTGAACTGACAAGAGCTACAGGATGCTGCCACCGAGAAAATGTGTAGTGGCAATGGGCCCAACGCTTGTTTGAGGCGAGATGACCTGTGTCTTTCGTTGATCCGGTGGAAGAAACCATGCCAGCCTTCGAGTTCGCTTTCTGTATCAGGACGCACTGCTTGGTTTAAAGCAAAACCATGCACATCTATTCTCCTCCCAATAAGGAAAAGAGCTCGCCCTACAGGAAATATGGTGGGTGGAGATTGTGTAATGAGAAAGGATGGGCATACAGACAGGGCGAGCTGCGTGCCAGGGAAGGGGGTTTTGGTACCAACGTCCCCAGTCCAGAGGGAGATATAGTGCTCCGCCGAACCGAAAAGCGGAAGGAGAGACGGATGGATCATGATGACGAGGACGGGGAAATCTAGATATCGCCGTCTAGTATCGTTTGGGTTGTCGTTCGAACAGGTTGGTTTCGATGGCCACGAAGCAGGTCATCTGCCGTATTACTTTCTGCCCAAGTTCAACGGTAAATTATGACGGGCAGTAATGCAGGCAGTCCGAGAGGCGACCGACTGGCGACGGACAGCGGGTGACGGGAACTCTTGTTACTTCCAGGTCATCGACTTAGACCTGCGTTAGTCCTTTCCAGCGAGGAGGTTTCGGGGGAGAAAATAGTAATAAAAACGTCAGACTGTCGGGCATCCCCCCTCTCCATTCTCGATCGGGCTTCTTCTCGGCAGGCGGCTGCCCTGGACAAAGGAGCGAGAGGTAGAGTGTGCAGGCGAGTGTGCAGTCTGATGTCCCGAAGTCTCCACAAGCATCGGGGACGAAGAAATCCTGCTGGCTGCACCGAATATGCATTGTACCCGTCATATGTCGGTGTGGTGGAGTGCAGAAGGGGTAGGTGGTGTGAGCTTCACCGACCCAATCTCCTATCCTCGCCGCCGTCAATCTCTCGGTACAGAGTGCCGTACGTCGTATGCTCGCGCGTCCGCATGTCTTCATGGCGTACATTGTGAGGTTGCTAGCTTTGCCGCCCAACGGGGACATTTAAACCCAATCAACCTAGAGAATCCCTGGCAGCCTCGCTTGATTCTGGGCAATGGCAGGGGTGGGCAGGAATAAAGAGGTCAAGAGGTCCACTTTGAACCAAAGCGTCTTAGTGTGTCAGTGCGATGTTGCACGGAGAGAGGAGGACGGAGTCTAGTCTGTCTCGTCTGTGTGTGTGAGTTGCTGAGTGTATATCTTTGCTTTTGGAAGCGATCTGCACACGACCTCGTGAGATTTCGCAGAGCAACGATTCCCTGCCGGTGTAAGGACGACTTGGATGAAACAGGCTAAGGTGGACGGTCATGAGCCACTGTTGATGCCTGAAAGGAAGCCACTAAATAGACGTTCGAAAAAAAGAAAAAAGCGAATCGACTGAAAGTGAAAATAAATAAAACAAAACCACGAATCCAAAGTACAGTTTTTATTTACTATCCATTTTGTAAACGAGACCAGGACATTGTGGCAGATCCAATGGCAGCATTCACGCCCAAAGACGGTATATCGTGTACAAGATATGCGCCAGTTACGTCATACCTGGAACCAGATCCTACCCATCTTGGCAAGCTCTGAAGATGCATATGCGGCGGTAAATCTAACCCGGCCGGAGAATAAGGCGACGTACATAAAGATTCTAAGAAAAACGATGCCTGGTAGTAAAATGAGATAAATGGAAAACGAAAACAAAAACAAGAGCAAAATGCAATAAGAAAATACAAACGGAAATTGAACGAAGCTCACATCTCGCTCTCGCACATTACGCCTCAGCTTAATGGTCGGCTGCACAACATGCAAGAACGTCAGCCTCGTGTCTCTGTTGCTCAATATCATCGGCTGCACGGATGTTGAAGTCCACCAGCTACACGGAAATAAAAGCGCCGTTTGGACGGTAATAGAAACCACAAATGCACATTTAGAAGTCCCATCAGATGTTGGACTGAGCGTGGACCCAGAAGCTGTCAACAAATGCTACCATTGGCTCTTCGCGACATCGTGTAATTTCTCAAATGGTGGTCAGGTTGGCCAGGAAAAAAAGTTGGCTGCGTCAGTCACACTCGTGCAAAAGTGAACGCAGGCCTCTGTAGAGCTGGTCTGCATACGGTACGCCGCTGCAATGTTATGGCCCACGCTACCAAAAGTCTTGAGACACACACACCAAATAAAGACGCCCATTCCCATGATTATGTATGAAGAGGCTCTATCATGATAAAGGCAATGCAGAAAATGGCTAGACAATGGAAAGGTAAAGATGGTCAAATAAAATCAAACCAGAAGAAACACAAACAAGAAAGAAAAAACGAGGCGAGACCCCAGCCCAGCCTTCTCCTTACTCCTCTCCTTCTCTCTCCCCATTGATCGACGAATTATGTTGGAAAGTGATGAAAAGGAGCCCAGCGCCAGGGCCCCTTTATGCTAATTTAGGATATGTCCTTAGGATGGTGTGTGTCTGTCTTATGAGTCCAGCCGTTTCAGTCATTTCAACCCAAGGGGTTCTCTCGAGCCCGTTGAAATAAAAATGGAGAAACGCAAAAAGGAAATCAGGCAAGGCGGCATCAGTAACCATTCTGGGGAATCTGGCATGACAGGCTACTCCAGACTTGGTGTATCAGTGCATCTGTGCTTGGTACGGGCCCATCTTAGAAACTACTGTTCTACGGCCACGCCTCTCAGGCATTAACTTGGTTTATGTTTCCAGCCGCGGCGCCCGAACTCTGGACCGTTCCTCTCGCCCTTGTGATAAGGTCTGGATCCAGCCATACAGCCTTTAGACAGTATTTCATCTTCTCATCCCCTCATCTGCATATAAGAGTGAAGGATCTCCTCATCCAATCCTCCGCCGGTGGTGATCCTCGCATGCCCTAGAAACCCTCTGGTCTAACTCTAATCTACCTTGGTCTACCACATACAACGGCTACCATTTTCTTTCATCTCTTTTATTTCCTCCACCAATTTACAATGAACTACGACTGCTCTTCACCGCCCTCCTACTCCCAAGGCATGAACAAGTACTGGATACCCCACAAAGACATTCACAAAAAAGTCATCACTTCACACATCCAGTTCTACCTGGGACCCGATGCCACAGTCAGATCATACACAAAAGATGTAAATAGTTTTCTTTCAAGGACGAATCAATTTTTTTCCCATACTGACGAACATGTCTCCTCCAGGGCGAAGACGGCTTCCTCATAACAACACCCGGCGAATGCTTGACAGATGTTCGTGTTGCCCTTTTTTACAGACCCTACTTGAGTAGACACCGCTAACACTCCCTCCTCTCCAGGAACAAATTGACGACATCTGCAACAAGTCCATGGAGATGTGGGAGCGCCAGGCCGCCGCCCGGTCCTTGGCCGCCGCGGACGGCTCCCCGTCATCCTCGTCCATCGCCCCCAAGGCACCTCTCAAGCGCCCTTTGCACCAACCCGTCGTCATTGCCCGGGCCGGCGGCCGGCGGTCATCACAGTCGCAGTCACGCCCCCACTCAAACCGCAGCTCCGCGTCCTCGTCGCCATCGTCTCTTCATCACCACAGCCGGCACAGCTACAGCCATAGCTACTCAAGACAGCAGCAGTATTCTCAATACCCGCAGCAGCAGCAACAAAGACAGCTGCCACGGTCACAGCAGCAGCAGCAATACCACAACCAGCAACCCATTCCACAACCGTACCGGGGCCCACAGAGCCAGCCCTTCGCCCAACAGCTCCCTTACTACCCGCGGTCGCCCAGCGCCCAGTCGCAGCAAGCAGCCCAACCGTGCCACCCTGTCTGGGAACCCTTGTCGCCGACCCAAGGCAGTGCATTATCCGAGGTAGAGAGGCTATATTAAAAGAGGGTGATGAAGGTGGAGCTAAACAGGACACGAAGAGCAAAGCTGGGGTGCTGCTACTGTTGCTGTTTACGGTTACTGTATCTGATACGATGGTATACTTTATGTTCTACACATTTCGTTACAAAAGACTTTGAATTTGCTCAGCAATACTATTGGCCGAGCAGAAGGGAACCACTACGGCTTTTTTTTTTTTTTTTGGCTTTTTTTGGGCCTTTTTTCCCTCCTTTTCTGGCGTCTGCGTTTCTGTGTATGGTATCTGCTTATGAACTGATTTTTACTTTTCTTTTTTCGCACTACTCGACTGCATGGGTATCATGCATACGCACATGCCGTCTACCACCTCCGAACCCAAGCACTCATTCAACAAATAAACCTTATACCAGGGGTATGGGTCCCTTTTTGTCAGTCAACGGTTGCATCTCTTTTTCTTCCTGACCAACAGCACCTTGCTATTTGCCTCATCACTTTCGTCCACACTCACACCATCCACATCAGCTTCGGAGACAACCGGAACGACGGAGGTGGTGGTGACAGCCCGTGAAGACGAAGAGCAAGGGGAAATTATGTTATTAAAATAAGACCATGTAAGAGGAAATAATTCAGAGTTGTAAGGAAAGCAATGGTGAAATAATTTAAATAACATCTCGTGTTATTTGTTAACGCCAATTTTGTGTTGTTACATTTTCGTTGAAAAAAATGAGGAATTAAATAAAATAAAAAACTATTCTGATGTATATGATTTATTTATCATACATGTATTGATTTCGCGTCCTGCAAAACTGCTTTTTATTAACTGCACGGTTCCTGGCCCCAATGAACTACACAACTACAACCTGGTGGCAATGTACCTCACTTCTTTGCATCTGGATTTTTCACCCATGGGTATAATTGGGTATAGCAATCTACAAAACCACCGATATCATGGTGTTTCACAAGAAAAATAATACGCTTCGCTTCATCTATAAGAATGCAATGCAAAATAGCCCAGGGAAAACAAATAAAGCGGATGTTAATATGTAAAAACAGAACGCCGTATGAAGACATCGCGGGCCACATTGAATAGCTCTTTGCTTGCGGGAGTCATAAAACCATAAGCAACATAAAGTAACCGTCTCGCCACGTCTAAACACCCGTACCGGGGAAAGCTTCGGCCTTGCTCAGCACGACAATGCCCCGTTCGTGGTGGATGTAGCCCTTCATGAAATTCTGACGAAGTTAGCACGAACAATGGGGGAGGGAAGGAGAAAGACTGGCAGTAACCAACCTTGTAAATCATATTGGCCAGCAGGCACTCCACTTCATCCATATCGAGGTCTGTCTGCTTCATCGCCCACAGACCCGCCGTGAAGTGCGTAATGGGTACCCGCGTCTTACGCAGCGGCGTCTTGCCCGACTCTGTGGCCTCCTCAAAGCCACCCGCAATGAACACCTTCCGCAGCAGGTTGCGCAGGCAAATGTCGCGCCCGCGCTCGACCGTCAGGTAGATGCGCAGCTTGATGAAGTCCTCCTCGTGCTCTTGCAGGACGTGGCTAAAGGCCTCGAGGTCGCCCTTCTTTATGCTGGCCGAGAGGGGGCCGAATAGTGTCTGGAGTCTGGGGTAGGGCGCCAGCAGTTGTTTGCTGGGCAGGGCGTGCGAGGTGATGAGATGGCATGGAATGAGATAGGTGAGGATTTGTCTACATAGTGTCAGTGACGACAAGTCGTTTGGAAGGAAAAGGACCGTCACAGGCATACTCTTTGTTTCTTGTGGCATGCTTGTAGCACAGCTCGTAGGCTTCTGTGAGGTGTTTCTCTGCCTGTCATGTGTGTCAGCCTTGGGCCATTTTCTTGTTTTGGCGCGCACAAGTTCAAGACAGCGCCGCACCTCTGCATAGTTCTCTTCGAGAAAGTAGACGACGCCCTCGTAGTACTTGAAGGTCACTCGCTGCGACCGGGAAAACTTGTCCAGCCCGGGCATGTCGCCCTTGTACGCCGCCAGCGCGCGCAGAATGTTGCGCGACAGACTGGCCGAGTTGAGCTTGAAGTACGTCTTGAATAGCAGGTTGATGAGCCCGTAGATGCCCCATTTGCGCGAGTGAACCAGGTCCTGCGTCCTGTCGCTCAGGCACAGCTGGAACAACCGGTTCAGTTGCCGCGCGCAGTCCTCGAGCTGCTGGTTCTTCTCGCTGTCCGCGTCAAAATCGTCCTGGAAGGCCGCCTCGCCGACAAACGCCGGACCACTGGCAGAGCTGGACGCGTTGGCCCGCTCCTCGTCGGCGCGCACGGCAAAGATGCGCAGGTGGTTGCCCACGACGTACAAGCACGGAACCGTCCACGCCTCGAAGCCGTTGTTCGTGTAGCCGCGGTGCACGGCGTTGATCACATCCTTCCAGGCCTCATAGACCCTTGTCCAGGTAGAAACCGGGCCACTGCCGCGGCCGCTTTGCTCGTCTTCAACAAGCAGAATCTGCCCTAGTGCCTTCCAGTAGGCATAGTACACCTCCGTCCAGCCCATCACCTCGGCATGGCCCAGGCCGTCGCTGTTGTTCTGGATCTTGCGCTTGATCACAGCCTTGGCATCATGGTGGTTGGCTCCATTGCAAATGTTCCGCAACCGGTGCGGGTCGTCGGCCGGCGCCACGGGAGACAGTGTTAGTGCCAGTTCGTTGCCATTGTACCGCTGCATGGCCTGCCCAAACTCGCGAAAAAGCTTGTCCATGTTGTCTGCACTCAAGCTCACTGCTGGCCGTCTGTTATATTCTCCCTGTCTTCAGACGCAGTGAATGGGCAGCTTTGCCCTGCAGACACTCTAAGCCAAGAGACTGGGTCTTGGTGTGTATTTGGTGAGAAACCTCCTTGATGTATCTCGTAATCTGTTTTCCGTAGTTCGTGACCTCAATATAAAGGTTAGTTGTGTCGTTTAGAGAGAGCTGACGTTGTCGTTGGTGGTCTCAGTGTGAGGACAGTGGCATCAACACGGTGCACGACGGTGCTTCCCACTTTCCTTTGCTGTCAATTAGAGCTTCGAGCTGTTGTGGACATGATTGGCTAACTTCGTCAGCATGAGTCCACTTTTTAGAATGGATCAAAATGAGCCAAGGCCCACTTATTTTCGGCTACGGATAATGAGTTAGTCCGACGCACAACTTTTTCTGTCCTTTGCGCCCCACTAATGGTTTGCAAGCCCCAGAATATTTCGGCAGTGCCCAATGAGCACCACCACAGGGCGGTCCACTGTATGTTTTCTCCCTGTAGCCCAGGAAAGAAAAAATTGCACACGCGCCCCTCTCTCCCAACCAATACCACCAAATTTTCGAGACCACCAAAGCGTTTAGGAAAATTATTTTCGAGGTGAGAGACTACTTGGACCTTTTCCTTGCCATCCCATCATCAACGACGACACTCTTTTCGATCTTTACCGACATTCCATTTTCTCTGCAAAGATGGGTAAGAACAAGTCTACAAACCTCTATCTGCGTGCTTTTTTCTTCGACGGCCTCATTTCTTTCGATTCTACGTGTTTTGCCCTGCGCAACGACGGGAGACAACGAGATGTTGGGAGACACGGACGACAAGGACAATATCGACAAACGACTCCGGGAGATAATCGAAGAGGGTCATGATTACGGGACGGTCCTGCTGAACGACATGAGGGGCACCATACCACCGACGGCACCTTCAAAATCCCGTTGCAGTTTTGGCGGTGGACGATTTTGGCCGACAAGAGATTGGATCTGACGGCATGCGTGATGGATTCATCGACATTTCGACGACGCGACCTACATCTGTCT
This sequence comes from Sporothrix luriei, assembly GCA_021398005.1. NCBI lineage: Eukaryota > Fungi > Ascomycota > Sordariomycetes > Ophiostomatales > Ophiostomataceae > Sporothrix > Sporothrix luriei. The sequence goes on from WNLO01000009.1 coordinate 136,347, forward strand.
GTGGACGATCGGGCGGTTTTCGAACAAGCGAGTTTTTTCATACGGCCATCGTCACGGCACGACTTCCGAAAGTCTCAATAACACCTTGTGCTGGATCCGTTCCTCGATCAAACGACAGCAATCTCACGCTTCCGTGGTTCCTCTCGCCTCGAAAACGACAGTCGTTCTCCGTCCTTGTCCACCCATACAGCGTTGAACCCCGTCGCGCAGTGCAAAAACGCATCGAATCGAATGAACTCCGGATAGAACATGTCAGTGCCGTGATGTGCAAAGACAGAATTGCTGACAATCTCCTCTGCAGGCCGTCTTCATGAGTACCAGGTCATTGGCCGGCATCTGCCGACCGAGACCAACCCGTCTCCCGCTCTGTACCGCATGCGGATCTTCGCCCCCAACACGGTCGTTGCCAAGTCCCGGTTCTGGTACTTCCTTCGCGGCCTGAAGAAGGTCAAGAAGGCCACCGGTGAGATCGTTGCCGTCAACGAGGTATGTGCCGCCGAAAGAGACTCCCATGTAGCCGCGACAACAACAATGCAGCTCGCTCAGACACAGCACTAACGCGTACGCTCTCTACCAGATCTCCGAGAAGCACCCCCTGAAGGTCAAGAACTTCGGCATCTGGCTCCGCTACGACTCCCGGTCCGGCACGCACAACATGTACAAGGAGTACCGCGAGCTCTCCAGAACCGCTGCCGTCGAGTCCCTGTACTCGGACATGGCCGCCCGCCACCGCGCCCGTTTCCGGTCGATCCACATCCTGCGCGTCGTCGAGATTGAGAAGGGCGAGGACGTCAAGCGCCCATACATCAAGCAGCTCATCACCAAGAACCTGAGCTTCCCCCTGCCCCACCGCGTCCCCAAGATCCCCACCAAGAAGATTTTCAGCGCAAAGCGCCCTGCCACGTTTGCGTAATTTGCTTAGAAGAGAGACGGGGCGAAAGAACGTTGGAGAGCATTGTATCTCGAAATTCCCATTTCCCCTTTTATACTGCACCTTCGTTCTCTTTTTTTGCCTTTTTACGGACCTCTGGCGGAGTTTGTGCGTGTTTTGGACTGAAAGAAACAAAAACACCAAAGGACGTCAACGTTTAAGCGGAAGGAAATAAAAAAATTCAAACCCTCTTTTTGCAGCACCAAAAAGCGAAAAAGACAATGGGACGCCGACAATGAAAGCAAAAGCTGGGGTTTTGACGATGTGCTGTTAACACTGCGTTGGGCGATTGGGTGGTTTTTCTCAAGGGTGTTTCTCTATTTCGGCCACGGGACAACATGGTTCTTTAGCATTCACTTTCTTTTTTGCTCTCCTGATGGTCTCCGTGCGGACACAGGTGACGAAAAAGAGAGCTGTGAAAACAACTAAAAACAATAAAAAATTATTCAAAACGAAGACTGTCAAGAACAGATTTGAGTGTTTTGTAGTCCTTTTTCTGTCGAGACATACGTCTCCAAGTTGGCCCTTTTCTGCTGCTAACCCGATAGCCAGACCGCACGATAGCCGACGGACGCTCCTGGCCGATGATGCCATCCGGACTCCTCGATCACGGTCGGGGTGTTCGTACGGAGGTGGGCGGCGCGGGATGCCAAGCCTCAAGCGCGGCGATGTTTACGCCCGATGCATGCATATTCAGAATATTGAGCAGGGGTATTGCGCAGAAATGACTCAGACGGCATGCGGACGGTTGCACTTTCCACTCCGTCCAGTTGCTCGGCGCTTGCTTGGACGTAGTTGGGTCCGGCACTTGCCTTAACTAGGAAGCTGTGACGGGCAAGCGCGGAGGCCTGGACTTGCGCCTTTTGACGCTCGACGTGCCGTCTGCACACGCACGACGCAAGAAACACGACAGCGTCTTACTTTTAAAGAGTTCACAAAAGGCACCACCACCCGGCAGGCAACTTCGTGTCGGGGCATTTTATTTGAAATAAGGACCGGACCTACGATATATAAGTAGCCATCGGCCCGCATGGAAAGAAAATAAAACGACCGGTCTAATCGTCACAGCTGCGTCGCAAGGTGACGTTCTTCCTACGAGCCGAAAGACAACGAAAGACAGACAAAGGCAAGGAACAGCCCGACCAGCCGCCAGAATGACAAACGTCGCAGACGGCTCCAAGGTCTTTGAGGACTGGGTGACCGTCCTCACCACACTGCCCACGCTTCCGCTGCCGGCCAACACCCAGCGCGTCGTCTTTGAAACGGAGCGTCTCATTATCCGCCCGCCTGTCGAGGACGACCTTGCCGCCTTGCACGAGCTGCGCACTCAGCCCGAGGTCATGAGCAACACCAGACGCTCCCTCGTGGACGACGACCTGGACTACACCCGCGACCGCCTCACCCCGTTTCTACCACCCGGCGACACCAATACATACAACTGGGTCATCTGCCTGCGCGAGGCGGGCGACAACAAGCTGGTTGGCTTGGGCGGCATACACAATTTCAACAGCTTGTTCGGCTGGCCCGAATTGGGATACATGTTCTGCAAGGAGTGCTGGGGTAAAGGCATTGCAACGGAGTTTCTCCGGGGGTTTCTGCAGCTGTACTCGGCGTTGCCGCGTCCGACAACGCCTGTACCGCTCCGGGTCGCGCGATCCACACTGCCTCCGGAGCTGGCCGCCAAGGCTGGTCCCGGGTCCAAGGAGAAGGTCGACGAAAACTCCGACAGCCCGGAAGCATTGGCGTCCACGGTGACGGCCGACACGGTGGTGGTTGACGACATCCTGATGGCGATTATAGCGGACTACAACAAAGGCAGTCAGCGGGTGGCCAGCAAGGCCGGGTTTGAAAAGGTCTTCACGTTCTCGGATGAGGACACGCGGACGCCCGGCACGGGCATCCAGATTTTGGTGCACTTTTTGCAGTACTCTCCGAGACGGAAGACACTGCCAACCGCTGCAGCTTGAGAACGAAGCCACCCGCTCCAAGTAATGATTTGAGTCTTGATCTGCACCTCAGCGTTTTTTATTAGATTAGGGGGAAGGGGGGAGGTTCCATCCTGTTTGTACTTAAGTAAGACGGAGATGACTGGTAGCATGTGTAGCAGAGTACATTGTTTCGATCGTATTGATATCATGTCCCGCAGAGTCCTGAAACTGCTTTCCAGGATATTTTCCCACGGCGTGCACCTCCTTGAGTACAAACGGATATGCATGCTCCTCGTCTCCTGAACACAGCGTCATGCTACAGGCGTACGGCAGCTCTCCTTGCCTGTTCTTTGCTAATGATCTTTCGTATCCCTGGTCATATGGCCGACGAAACACGAATACGACAAAAAGAATGGAGGAATTCAGAATAGTTATATTACTGTTGAAGGGTACAAAAATCACATGCCGTCAAGCATGAGGCCGTAACAGACGTCGGAGGCCAACGGTTCGCTGCAGTGCACAAAGTTCTCCAGTTGCGCCTTGTTGCCAAACTGCCTAACACAACCCCTTGAGAAGCGTGCAAGAGCTGCCTTGGTTGCGGAGCATCAGGCGGTTTTCGGCCAAGGCTTGCCTACCAACTTTACTAGTCGCATTTAAGGTCGCAGAAGGGGTTGGCACTGCCGCGGGATATTGCGTGCACTAATCAAGCCAAATCTCATGTGTTACTGAAGCTGGTGGCGTGTTTTTAATGCTGGCGATTCATTTTCCTACTCGTCAGCGGACCGCTCCAGGACACTGGCGCGGGTTAGAGCAGTTTTTCTGCTTCGTCTGGTCTGACCGCTCAGCCACCGCCAACCACCTTCGAACATCTGTCATCCTGCCTTCAACATCCCATCGTCGATCTGCTGTTGTGAAGTGTATCGCCTCCTGCCTCCTCGAACCTTGTCCCTCGTACCTTCCTGGCACTGAAGTATCGCACATTTGGGCTCTTGCCGCATTTGAATCAGTTGTGCCGTTCCTGCCAGGTCAGGGCATTTTGCGCAGTTTCCCCTCCCTTACCCCGTTTCCCCCACCTTTCTCGTGCTTCTCAGCCGTTTGTCGTTCTTTTTCGAGTCGATAAGCTTACATCCTCCTCGTGCTCAATCCTTGCAGCTGTTCGCAGACCCTCTTTCCTGCTTACTGGGCCTGCTACCATCGCTTTTTGAAAAGGGAAGGACACAAACGGGGCCTCGTTTGTCCCTTGTGCGACGTAAAGCCGTAAACCCGTGGGTGCTCTTTCCCTGTTCCTGTTCGCGCCTTCCTGAGTAACCAGTCGTGCCTGCTTCTTCCGTTGCCATCCCCCCAATGTGCCTTCCCGCAGCACCAGATGCTGTGGCTGCCTGTTATGCACTGCAAGCCTGCATTTTGCATCTGACCAACAGCCTACCCACACGACGAATGAGCTGACCGTGCCGCGCCTGCCTTTTTATCTGATTCGGTCCTTGATATAATATCACCAGGCTGGTCCGCCGTTTTTTGCACACACATTTCCCCTCTCCCCTGCCTCCCCTCACTTTTTTGTTTTCCTTCTTTTCTTCCACATCCATGTTATCACTTCGCATACCGAGCACCTCCCCACTGCCGTTGTCGCCGCCGCCGCCGTTGTTGCAACCTGCATAATGGCGACCGCCTCACCGCCGCCCAACCCAGATGCGCCGCCCGATCCCAAAAGCTACTATGGCTACCTCTTCAAACCAGACAAGGCGCCGACGCCGTTGTTCGACACATTCTTGCGTGCAATGGCCCAGTATATTGTAGGAAACCTAGACTCTGCCGGTTTTTTTTTATTTTCTGTGGCGTGATCGCAACGCTGTGTGCTAGTCTAAGCCACCGCCGAGCTGAGCTCATATTGACACAAATTGCGCACATATCTAGATCGACAACTTAGGCGACAAAACAGACAAGACTCTGTCGCCGCCCAAGCTAGCTGCTTTTTACAAGGCCGTTGGCCACAACTACGATTGTACGTTCACTCATGCAGTCTAGGCACACAATCTGAACACTGACAGCTAATCCTCTCGTCACTCTTAGCACTCTTTATTGACTCACCGCACCAGTCCATCTCCTTTATCTGGCAGATCACCGGCTGCCAGCACTCTCTCCAGCCAACGGCCGACGATTTCGCACCGCCCTCGATCCCTGCCCTCACTCCCAAAGGCTTCGTTCGCTGGCAGTCCGTTGAGACCCTGCTAGGTCCCGACGTTCATGTGCCATTGTTGCAGCGCGTAGCGAAAGAATGGGCCCTCGTGAACCCGGCCACCGGGAAGCCGTTCCCCGCTGAACTCCCAAAGGAGGCCTTGCCCTCCTTGCCTGATGCGGACGTCGAGAAATGGCACGACCAGTGCGCAAACAAGCTGCAGCGTGAAGCTTCCATGGCCGACAAGGACGACCCGCCGTCGCCCAAGACCACGACCAAGCCCGTGTTTACCGAGAGCACGTATTACTACCCACGTTCTCGGACGGGCCCCCCGCCGAGCTCTCCCCCGCCGAAAGCACGGGCCGTCAGCCCACATGGTACTCCCGAAAGGCCAGGAGATTTAAATGCGCGAGCGTTTTCGTTCAACCACGCTCCACCTCGATATGTGCCATCGGGCACGTCGCCGGCTGCCACAGCTGCCGCAGCTTTTGCCACGGCTGCTGCCGCTGCAAAATGGACTCGGCATGTCCGACTTTCCCCGCCAGAGGACAACCAGCGCAATACACGCCGACGGAGTTTCTCAGACTACCCGCCAGCTGCCGGCCCTGGCGGAGCAAAGATGCGGACACATTCGCCTCCGATTCACTCTAAAAGTCAGATGAATATGGGTGGCACTTATGTACACCGACCACGACGCCACAGCCAACCGCATCACCACTCCTCAACGAGTGATTCAAGCGACGACGGTGATGATGAGTTACCATCCATGAGAGCTAGAAACGCCCGCGGGTCTCGCCGGCCCGATGACCCGCCTGTTATCTCTGTGCGCCGGATGTACCCTCCAAAGGGCCCAACAGTCCTCCCCGACAACTTCCCACCAGGGCCCATGCCATCAGGCAAGAGGGAGAGCTCGTCCAGTGGCGCCGACCGGAGGCGGAGGGAAGAGCGTAATCCTATTCCACCCCCAGGCCGTTCACCACATAGATCTCCCCATCGCAACGATGAGTCTCGGCCGAGGCTTTTTGGTGTCACAAGCGACATACGGGATAAACTCTCAACCGTCTTACCGAACGGCATTCTCGGCGCAACCTCGAAAACAGAACGGCCGCGCAGCGCATCGCGGTCACTGCCCCACAACGCTGGCCTAGGAGCCGTTCCACTCCGGTATTCAAAAGAAAGCTTACAAGGCTCACGCCTTGCAGGCCGCAGCTGGTCATACGACTCTGATGACGGCGACGATGGGTCGGTTGGAGGCGATCGACGACCGCCAAGAGACAAGGACAGGGATCTGCGCGACCGTGACCGCGACTACGAGCACGACCGTGATCGGGACCGCCTGCGGCGGGATCCGGATGACGACAGAGACTTCATAGGCCGCCGCGATCGTGACCGGGATCGCAACCGTGACGACCACGTGGAGCGCCGCCATCGCTCACACGACAAAGACCGCGACCGGGACCGCGAGCGGGAGCGGGAGCGGGATCGAGATCGAGATCGTGACCGCGATGTGCGAGACCGTGGCCGGGACCGCGACATGAGCCACCGCGACCGAGACCGCGGAGACCGGGGAGACCGCGACCGGGATGGAGTGTACATACTGGACCGCGGATCTCGCGATACACTAAGGGAGAAGAAAAAGGCGAAAAGCCAGGACCGCAGCCGGGACAGAGAGCCGCGAGACCGTGATCTTGACCGGGGCGATCGTGACGACGACCGAGACCGCGACTACCGGAGCAACAGGCGTGACCGCGACAGGGACCGGGACCGAGACAGAGAGCGTGATCGACACCCGTTGCGGTCGGAGCCTCTCAAGCGGCCTATAAGCGCCGCAGATTTGGACCGGGAACGGTAACATGGTCTTGAGAAGACCGTGTTGCGGTCTCTATGTTACCTATTTCGGGCAAGTTACGGACATTTTGCTGATGTTGGGGAATTTGGGATAATTTTCACGCTGCACGTTTCTTTCTTGGACATATCGCCTTTTCGATTTTACGAATACCAGCACAAACACACGTTGTATTTTTCTTCTTTTTTGGATTTTTACTGTCAGCTAAGCTTCATGACGATACGACTCTTTTTTCCCTTTTGAAGTTTACTTACGCACATATCTTACGTACATACTTGGGCTTTTAGTACATGTAAAGCCGCTCTCAAAATTTGCCAAATATTGGTAGCTATCATTCTATGCGCTTCATTGGATACCGTGCTCTGTCTGTATTCTTTACTTGGCTGTGTCGCGGGCCGCCCGTACAGGTACCGTCCGGGCCACTACGCACTGTGAACATGTGTGTTGATTTCGTAACATACATCACCGGCCATGCCTGTGCGGCCACCTTCCCGGCCGTGCCCAATTGTTTTACAGCAATCCCGGGAGCCTAGACGAGCCACGTATGTCGTCGATGCCAGCCACCAACCTTCCCTGCCGGTCCGTCCTGGTGTGCCATCCATCTGATGTACCTGCCTGGTACGGGCAAAACGCGTCCTTTTGTTCACGCTGCCCGGGTCCAGGCAGACGCGTCTTTTGCGGTAGATTGTTTGTTCGGCCCCGTGTGAAGCAGTCGACAGGGTAACCAGACCCGGCCACGTCAATGGAATGGCGAAAGCAAGCATGAGCGAATGTGAACAACATGTGGAAACTCAGTGGAAAAGTGAAATGAATTTAAAAGGGGCAGGGAAATACAATGTGGCCCGTAAGATGCTCCCCGAACTCCGGCCTGCGATGGTTGTCAAGTCCTGCATGGAGAGTATAATACAACGATCCAGCCTGTCGTATTTGCAGCGCTGCCTCTCCCTTTTTTTCTTTTTACTTTCTTTCTTTCTTTCTATTTTTTTTAAAAAAAAATACACTCCCATCAATACTATTTGGTCGTGGCGGTGTGATAGTCTCGGCTTTCGACTGTTTTTGAAAGAGGCCCATGAGGCATGCCACTTGAAGAAACAATAGAGAGCCGCTTTTGCGGAATATGCACCTTTCGAGATGCATCAACCTTCTGTTTGCGGGGCGCATGGCAGCACCTTGCATATCCTTCCAAAACCTTCTCCTCTTAGCATCACGAGCTTGGCGTATGTGATTGAAACGAAAGAGGGAAATAAAATGCCGCTTGACCTGTCGATGGTGACCCTGTTCCCCTTCTCGTTCCTGTTCCTGTCCCTTTTTCTTTCTTTCTTTTACTTCGCTTCATTTATTTATTTTTTAAGGTCAGTCCGGCCTCGCCAACAGGTCGCTCACCAACAGCAGGCCGCCGAAACAGGCGACCCAATACGGACGTGGGATTGCAAAGCAAGGAACGAGAAGAGCGTACGCAGCAGGCCGAGATTAGGAGGCCATTCCCTTTGAATTTACGTGCCACACCTGGTCTCTTTTTCTGGCCAGTGCGGATGACTTGCTGACTTGGCTTTGCAGAGGATCATTGAATCGCTGGCCGCACCACATTCGGATTGTCTTTTACATTTAGAGTTTCCACTTACATCTTAGAGTTCCGAGCTTACATCGTAGGATCACTTCGATTTTGACCACCTTCAACGCCAATACTTTCCGAACGACTCGTCAGCAAGCTGCCGAAGTTCGCCTGACAAGATGCACCTAATGACAGCACCCACTGAGGACCCAATAGCTTGCCCTGTCCGTTTGACCCGCACAATAGTCAATCACCATGCGGCCACCTGAAGAGACCCAAAAGAAACCACAAGACCAAGCGACCAGGCCCGAACCCGACTGTGGAAACCCGCGCTGCGAGCTCTGATTTGCTCGTCTGCAAACGACGACAGCCGTGCTCAGTTGAATGCTGCGCCTGTTCCAGCCAACCACGACCTCTCTCCTCTCTCCTCCTCACTGCGAGAGACCCATTCCGGCCGGCCTAATGCTGGGACGATACGACATCCTTGCAGGACATGTATTTCGGAGGGGATCCAGCCGTACATTGTATACAGCATATATACGGGCGTGCCCAGTATGAGCTGAATTAAAGGTTACCCGATCCATGGCGTCCGTTTCTGATTGACGCAAACGGGGAGAGCAAAGTAAGGCGGGCAAGTCTGCACATCATTCAGTGGTATTCCGTACAGTGGGCTCCCCACGGCAACCTTTTTGGCCCGGACGAAGAGAAAGAGCGACGGGTCCAACAGCATACAGAGAAAGAAGGAAGAGTGCAGGAAGCTGCTGTGGGGGCCAGTTGGTGGGTGTGACGCTCCTGGGTCGTTTGCTGCTTCTTGTCTCTTCTCCTCTTTGTGTCTTTGTGACATGTCTCTCCGTCACTTATGGCCATTTCCTCCAGAAACTGGGTGGCTCGGGTCATCCTGCTATTTCTCTTTTTCTCGTCCTTATTGCCTCTTTCCCTTTGACTGGGCGATTTGGTTTCGTAGTTCCCCTGTTTGGCGGTCGCTCCTTCTCCCAACTCGTAACTTATCACCTTGGGCTGTGGCTCGTCATTCTGCCCCTCCTCGCACTACTCACCCCAGTCCTCTTACACGGCGCAATGCTTAGCCCTGCGGGACCCACTGCTACCACTCACACCAGTCGGTTCGTAGTGAGCAAAAACAGACTGACAGAGGAGAACGACGAGCCCGGCAGACGTTGCAGTTGTGATGACTTCGCCGAGGCACAGTCAGTGTGGTGGTGCACCGTGTCCTTACCGATGTCTGTTTCTTTGTGTGCCTTTGCTCCTTCCCTTTTCTCCGTCTCCGCCCGCACCGCCGTACCTGCCGTAATTGTACTGTAGTCATTTGACGGGCAATCGTATCAAGGGGTGTGCGCCATCGCAGGCTTGTGCATCCACATACGAGGGCAGGGCGAGGAAGGAGCGACAGGGACAATCGGAGCATGAGAGGGCGGCACAAGACGACGAGAGGACGACAAGACGTCAAATCCAGTTTTCGATTGGCCGTGCGCAGCTTCCGTAGCAAAACGGAAGGAAAGAGAAGCAAAAATGAAAGGAGACAAGAGAAAAACATGCCTGGCCAGGCCCAGGGCAGGCCGGGCCAACCTGACCCAGGCCGGCGGCCTGAGAGCCCGACCCAAGATGCGCTTTCCTCATTTGTTACCGCTCCCAGATTTTCTATTTTCTTTTTGCTCCCTTTGTTCCTTCCTTGAACGACGTGAAAGGTACAACAAGAGGGCCCATGCCGCATATTCCAGCAAGAGCGCTCTTTCTCGATTCGGTTCTCGTCCTTGTTGCGCCGTAACTCCCTTGTCTTCTTCTCCTTCTTCTCGTCTTCAGGTCCTCTCGTCTTTCTCCCCTGCTTCTTTCAGTTTCCATACCTACTATCATCATCGCATATCCGGCCACACGACCAGACAACAAGACCGCGACAACAATAACACGCCAGCCTATTCAGACTACATGACCCATTCACGCCCGTCCACGACCTCCTTGCTCCCCCGCCTACTGAATGGCTACAGCCAAACCCTAGGCCAAGCCCAAAGCTGGACGCCGTGTCGTCACTTGTCTTATAAGTTCGCCTAGGCTCCCGCGCAACCCCGTCACATCCGCACACACGCCTCGCATTCTCATTGTTGTTGTCGTCGTGTTTCTCTCTGCTTCCGCCACGCTCCGATCGTCGTTGGCCATTTTTGGATTTCGCTTCTTTTTTGGACCGCATTTATACCCCGACACCACCCACTCTCGAGATTCTTACACTCTCACACACTCTCTCCCAACCTCCCACTCTTCGACCCTTCATAACAGGTCGCTCATTTCGCACTTGCACACCACTCATCGCCCTTTCCATGCCGCTACGTTAAGGGCTTTTGCACCGCCTTAGCTGTTAGCACACTCGTGGACCAACGGCCAACAGACGCTCTGTCACTCATCAACACATTCCATACATATCGTTTTGCTCCAGTTCGCCAGCTGCGCTTCCGGCGTTCATCGCTCGTCCGTCGCCAGTTGCTCATCGCCTGTCGCTCGTTGCCCGAGCTCTGGCAGGCAGCCTAACCAAAGAGCCTTGGCTGACGCCTTCTGTGACAGACACCAAACGCCCGTTTTCTTCCTCTCTCTTGCTGCCCCACTCATCTTTGTACAAAGTATTGCAGAATACAGAGTCCAGAGTACGAGAACGAAAGGGTGTACATTTTCCAGCTGCTTGTTTTTGCCCTCACCATTTCGCTCCCGGTATCCGCGCCTGCGTGCACTTACACCGTTCCGTTGGCGTTAGCTCAGCCCATCGAATTAGTGTTCACGGCAGCCCGATACAAGCCAAACAGCATCCTGTCACGCAGCCAGCGTCACTGGCCACCAACCAGAAACTAGAAGAAAGCGGACGCAGCAGTACGGCAAAACGACGAAACCAAAAGCAGGGCGAGCAAGGGATACAAAAGAAGACGAAAAGTGGCGATCGCTTGCAGCTCCATCTTTCCTCTCGCAAACCGAGCAAAGCGCAAGGAGCTCCGACTTTCTGGCTTTGGATCTCTTCCGAAATTCACCGCTCTTTGAATTAGATGCGATTGCAGCCAAACACCTCACCAAACACCTCACGTATACGCAAACAACGATACGGCACACACCCGACAGGTAGCTGCGCGACATTTCATTCCAGCTTGGTTCAGAAAGGATACCTTACTTTTTGGTCACTTTATTATCTCGTTTTTTTTTTTTGCGTTCTTCTTCTTTTGCTATCTTGTGGTCTCATTTCAGCCATTACTTTGCTTTCGCACTCAACTCACTCCATACACAACGCCGTGTCCCGTTGCTCGCACACAATGAAGCGCCCTGCGATCGACCAGCTTGTGTACGAGCAAATATTTCCACGGCCGAAGCCGTCTGACCCGCTCAACTTTGCTGGTCTACTTACTCGCTGTCTTGTTTTTGAGGTTCGCCAAGAAGTGCACTCCTTCTACGGCCACCTGGACACACAAGAAGCCAAGTACCCGGGTCTCGACTACTGCAACTCGATTCACCGCATCCGCTTAAGCCGCTGGCCATGGCATCGCCGCCTCTTCCGCGCCTTTGACGCTCTACGTCTCACGCCCTCCGAGATTGCAAATCTGACAAAATGGGAAGGCACCCGCTGGGCCAAGGAACGATACGAGAAAGAGCAAAACATCACCATTCTCGACACGGCCGCCGACGGGATGCCCGACTACCGCCATGTCGAGACCAAGAACTGGGTAGACGAGCAATCGCACGGCATTGACAACTTTATGACGTTGCTTGCCAGCTCGCACCCCGCCATGGTCTATGCGAGGCGAGAGCAGAACGCTGACGAATGCCTGCTCAGCGCGCCAGAAACCGACCCCCCACAATCACAAGTCGCCATACTGCGAGGGACACTGCCAGCCGTAGCTGGCTTCACCATGACCCAGGACCCGGGCCAGGATGAGCACGAAAATGTCGAGCAAGACGAGACGATGAACGACATCGAAAGCGGCAACCAGGACGACAGCGACGACGGTGTCGTCACGCAGAGTATCGGACTTCGGCTTAATGAGCGGCTGAGAGAGCGCGTGGCCGCCCATAACGCGGGCGACACCTCACAACCACTGGACGAGGACTGGGAGCAATGGCTTAAAAACGCCCTTGAAACCGGAAACCTTAATATGGTGGCCCAACACACCGACCTGCCGTTTGTGCACTCGCGGTACACGGCCCATGCCTCCACAGCGCCAAACACCAGCCCGAACACGGCCGACTCAGGTGCCACTCACAGCAACCAGTTGTCGTACTCCAACATTGTTCCATCGGAAATTCTCGACTCGGCGCGGCAAGGAAACTGGAGCGAGATCCCCGAATTTCTGCACGACGTCTTGCGCCAGACGGTCGAGGCTGAAGCATGCACAGACGAGATGCCCGACCTCACGGATGCCCTGCCCACGGTTGCTTCTGCCGGCGCCGCCGCCTCGACATCATCGGTTAGGGCCCGTGATAGGACTACATCGTGGCACCGGACATATTCCGATTTGCGGCTCCCGGGCCAGTGAGCCGAAGGTGCTGCACGATCCCGACCAGGTCTCAACTGTCCTTCTTACTCTTGTTTCTTTGCCTTGCTTTCGTGAACACGCAATCGTTAGATTTTTTTTTATCTGTTTCTATTCCTTTACGCCTTATCCATTTGCCCACTTTCATGTTACTTGGGGGTACCGGCGTTGGTTTTCACTGGGACTGCATTGAATGTCAGTCTCATTACTTTCAGCATGGAGTTTTGTGATTCCCGCCTTTCAACGTAACGGCCTCACTCTTTTCTAGGTTGACTTTCTCTTGTTTTTTCTGCTCACTCGTGTGCCTTTTATTCCCCATTTTTGTTTATCTTTGTTGTACACGGGCCTTTGATAAACGCCAACAATTATCCCTCGCAGGTTCTTTTGCAAGTCTTTTCTCTGTACCGTTGGATCTTACTTTAGGAGTTATTTTACTTTTTTGTCTGCCGTACGGGTTCCTTTGCTCGTTGGATAGCACACCTCTGGGTTCTGGATTTGTTATTACAAGAGAAAAAATAGCTTTCGAAATTGCAGCTTGTCCGTCAGCATCGTTTACGTCATCGTCAGGTACAGCAATGTTGTAGGTTTTCTCTGCATGTTGTTGCTTGAATAGTTTTGATTCTGTTTTCATAGTTTAGGTTGAAATGTGACAAAACGCAAATGCCCAGTAAAACGCCGCCTATCCTATCCATCCACTGACCCACCAAATAATGCGGCCATGTACATGTGTCTCCTAACACAGCTGGGTATAAATCCTTGTCCTCCCAATTTGATGACTCCGCAGAGACGCGAAAAAATAAAGTAGTACATGGTAATAAAACAACGCACGCTCGGAACATGCCCGTATGTAAAACGAGGAAAAAAGAGGATAAAGATGGGATGGGGGGGGGGGGGGGGGGATGTACAAAAACAGAAGAACAAAAAAGGGAAGAAATGAGAGCAAACAGCACAGTGCCATTACGGATCCAGATGGGACCATTCCGGAATGGCTTTGATCTGCTGCCACATAAACTTCTCAAGCTTGTTGGCCGACTTGGTATAGGGCGTGTTTTCGCTGTTGTACTTGCGGCAGTTGTTGAAGATGAGCTTGGCGTCGTGGATAAAGTCCTCGGGCGTGGCGTACTGGTCGGCTTCCAGCTTGGACTCCATCGTGCTCAGGTCCATGGGCTCCTTGATCACGTCGTAGTAGTCGGCGACGTCGTCGCGGCTGACGGGGACCAAGAACGGCCACGCGCTCTGGTGGTTCTGCAGGTCGTTAAGCAGGTGCAGCAGCTGGTTGTAGTTGGGGCCGTGCCGTGGCTGCCGCGCCAGCTCGTCCATGTCGGGCGACCAGCCGGACGCGCGGATCGCCTCGACCGTCAGCGGGTCGATGGGCTGGACGCCGCCGGGTCCCGGTTTCCACGCCTTGGGCGGCTGGTGCACAATGTGCGACCGCGAGAAGGCGCGGACCTTGGCCTGCACGCACTCGCGCTGCTTGAGCATCATGCGGCCCATTTCGAGGTACCGGATGCGCGGCAGCATGGTGCACTGCATAATGGTGCCGCCCTCGTAGTCCTTGATGTAGCCCATCCAGATGGACCGGTCGAGTGTGACGTCCTTTGTGAACCCTTGCTTCTTGAAGTAGCCAATAGCATAGTTGTCGGCGTAGGTCAGAAAGTGCATCACGGGGCTCGTGGCTTTGACGTAGTCCTTGAGGTGCGACATGAGGTGCGCGCCGTAGCCCTTGACCTGCTGGTCGGAGGAGATGGCGCAGAAGACGATTTCGGCAAACTTGCGGTCGCGAAAGGGGCGGTAGGTGATGCCGCCGACGACCTCGAGCGGCTTCTTGACAATGGCAATCGACAGGTGGGTGCGGTCGTAGACGAGGCGCGCAATGTAGTCCTTGGGCATTTTCGGCAGCTGCTTTTGGAAGATGCACTTCAGGCCCGTCAGAATAATGAAGCTGTCCTTGGCGCCGTCGTTGTTGACAACACGGAACTCGATTTCGCCGTTGCGCTCTTCGATGACGGCCGGCTTTTCGGGAAACGGGATGGGCTTCATCTCGGCTGGTGCGGGCGGTTTCTTTTCTGAGCCGCCGTCGTCGTCGGCGGTGTCTCTCGTCTCGTCACCGTCCTTTTCGTCGCCGTCCTCGTCGGCCGCATCACCGTCCTTCTTCTGTTCGTCGATTTCCATGGCCTCGTCGCCCGTCAGAACGCCAGCATGAACGCCGTCCTCGACTTCGGCCTTTGGTGCATTGTTGCCATTGTCGTTGTCGGCGAACCTTGCTTTCGTGTCTTCTGTGGACTCAATCGAGTCGGCCACCTCGCCCACGCCAGCCGCTTCGGTCGAGTCGCTACGCTTGATCCGCTTTGCTTCGGACGGTGACGTCGGTTCTGAGGTCGCCTTGCGCTTGGCTTCTAAAAGTGGTTCAAAGGTCAGTAAGAGAGCAAATGAGGAACGAGAAAAGCAATAGATATGTCCATACTCTCTTCCACGTGGGAGACAATGTCTCCTGTCTCTAATTCTGATGACTCCATGGTTGGTTGTGGCGGAACTGATGGCGGGTTGAGCGCCGGATTTCTGACGTCGCGATTAAGCTTGTGAAAATGGAAGAGCTGGGTGGCGTAGAGAGCAACGCCCCTCAAAAATTGAATGACTAACCATATCACGTGAATCGGTTTAAGACTTTCACGAATGGAAGGAACAATGGAGCCAAAACGCGCTAAGCCACTTTTGGGCGTGAACGTGTACTTTCCACACCAAGCCGCGCCGCGCATTGAAGCTACCGTTGCTCTATTGACCACTGGCCTCTTTCCCCTGGCGAGCTTCGTCAAATTGACCTCAACCTCAACCTCGACGTCGGCCTCAACCTTGCATCCCCAATACTGTTCTCGCATTCCCCTTCCGACGCCCGCTAACTTCTCGCATTCTACAACGCTTCTTCCCTTCACCCCTCTACTCGCGACCCACCACATCCATATACATGGATTCTTCGCTGCATGAGCTCTGGCAAACTGCGTCAGGCAGTCCCTTCAATCCTACTGTTGGCAAGGGAAGCCAGTTCCTCGTGGGGTTTTCACTGCTGGTCCTTGGTCTTGGCCTGACGGGCAGCTTCCTGCTTAGTATGTTGACCGAGTATGATCTATGTTTGATCCTGCAGCATCCGCTAACAAATCTCCAGACCGGACACTCGCCAGCATCAGCTATCTCGGTCTACCTGCGTCATTGGCAGTTGCGTACGTTTCGAGCATATGAAGATTGAATTTACTCTACCCCACTCGCAGCTCCCTGCTGACCTATCCTCTCCTCTAGATTCGGTGTTGTCTACATGTTCTGTGCGGTGGGAGTCTACGTGTAGACCTTTCGACCGTGATCATTGAAAAGCAAGGCCGGGCCTTAGACCAAACGGTCGGCAGGCCATACGAGGGAAGGGAAAGGATACCAAACCGACATAAAAAATAAAAGTCCTGTATCATAGTTGATATAGAGCGGCGTTGCTGTTGATTTTTGCCTGTCTTTTGTTTTCTACCAGCTGTGTTTCCGCCGCATCTTACTTTATCTACTGCATTTGCTTTATTTCTCGTCTGCGTTCAGCGACCACCATTTGTTTTTTTACTACAGGTTCAACTACACTACATTCACAATGGAGACGCCAGCGCCTCCTCTCTTCCGGGCGATGGCCACCTCGACCCGGCCAATCTACCAGCTGCTGCGCTGCGTCAGTTTCTCCAACAAGGTACATGTGGAGATTTCGGACGACGGCATCAAGTTCATCGCAGACCACACACGTGTCATGCAGGGTACGTCAAGGCGTGGCCACGATAATGGGGATGCATGGGGCGCGACATTGGCTAACATTCACAGGCATGGCATCGATTGGCCGTTCCATGTTTGCAACATACTCACTGAATCTCCCCCGCGGGGGCAGAGGTGCCGGCGAAGACGACGACGACGGCGGCGGCAATGAGGGCGAAGGGGAGGATGACGAGCCCCTCCCAGCAACGTTCCAGATCTCCCTACCTGCCTTCCTCGAAGCCCTACAGATCTTTGGTGTGACAGACGCTCCTTCGCGGCAAATCAAGCAAGACCCGGACGGGTATCGTACCCAACGAGGTGGCAACAACAGCAACAACGGCGGCACCACAGGCTCGAGCACAGCGGGCGCGGGAGGACGGCCGCAGGCGCCCGACGCGTTCAGCCATCAGATCCTGGGCATGCCGGGCACGTGCAGCATCTCGTACGCCGAAGAGGGCGCGCCCTTTGGCATCATTCTGGAGGAAGCGTCCGTCAAGACCACGTGCAACCTGGCGACGTACGTCCCCGAGGCGCTCGAGGCCATCCCCTTTGACCGCGACAACCTCGTGTTCAAGATGATCATGCAGCCCCGCTGGCTGCTCGACGCGCTCGTCGAGCTGGCGCCCGCGTCGCCCAACCTGCTGACGCTCGCCGTGACGCCCCGCGAGCCCTACCTCCGGCTGTCCAGCCACGGGCCCCTCGGCAGCGCCAGCGTCGACTTTTCGCGCGGGCGCAGCCTGTTCGAGTCGATCTCAGTGCGCGAGCGCTGGTCGCAGAGCTTCAAGTTTGACCTGGTCAAGTCGGCGACGGAGGCGATGCGGCTGGCCAGCAAGGTGAGCATCCGCGGCGACGAGCAGGGGGTGCTGAGTCTGCAGTTCATGGTGGAGATGGAGCACGGCAGTGGCGGGGCAGGTTCAGCGGGACCGGGCACTGGCGCCGGCGGAGGCGCAAGTGGCAGCGGAGGCGGCAACAACATGCAGTGGCTACATTTTACGTTTGTGCCGTTCATGTCGGACGAGCAGGAAGAGAGCGACGACGAGGAGGACGATGGCGAGGCGCAGGGCAACAACAAGACGGCCAGAGGCCGCGGCAGACTGGACAGCGACGACGACGACTACGAGCTTTGAGTGAGACTTGGCATGAGACCGCGGGTGTCCGACTGATGCGGGTTTCCTGTACGTTGTTTCAATACAGCACCTTTTTCGAAATAAAGGCAATTATCATAAAAAACGTGGCTCGTATTGAAGCTATGCACTCGCCATGTCACGCAATGACAGAGGCTGGCCAGGCAAACGTCAACGTGGTTAATCGATGTATGGTATATCGCAAGACATTGCATTTTCCCGCGAGGCAGTCCAAACATGGAATGAAACTCGATACCGCCAATAGCCTCAATCCGCGTTTCACAGCTGGAGCATTGTAGCATGCGCGTGCCTATGAGTTGACCACACACAAGAGCATGTAGAAAATGTGCTGAAAAGGCTGGACCGTGTGTCAGGAATGGGGACAACCCCTTCACTTTGGGGCGTCTCGGGCGTCCTAGACCTAGTCTTCCAGTGAGACGTTTTCGCTGGAATGCAGCAGCCTCCCACATTCTCACCAACAAGGGGGCCACTCATTCATGCCCAGCTCAATTCATCCAATAAACGTGCGAAGCGCGCTGAAGAGCATGGCAGACAAAAGGAGGCCAAAAGAACCGCAGAGTAAAACAGAGCGTCGTCAGATGGCGGGCGCATGGGATCGGCTGGCTGGCCGTCGAAGAGCCAGTGCTTGAGGAGGCGGAGGAAGGTTCAAGGCTTGGACGAGGGCGGGCAACGCAGGAATGCATATCTTACGACGTAATGACAAGTGTGAGAAACATACATCGGGACAGAGGGCAAGAAGCGCATAGCGTGTTTCGTGATGGAAATATATATAGAGCAGACATGTCGATTGCATTAAGGAGAAAGGATGAAGGAGATCAGAGCAGAGCAATCCTGCCTTGGGACTGTGCATATCTTCTTTTGCTTTTATCATTTCAGGAGATTCTCCCATCTTCAGTCGGTCGTTTTCTTACACGGCCAAGTACACGCATCTCTATTCGTTTTGCTGCTCTCCTCGACAATACATATTCCAAGTTACGATTCTACGACGCTACGATCACGACTCACAACTTCTGACCTTCGCTCACCACCTTTGCTTGCAAAATTACGTATTCCTTCCTCTTTCCAACCATGAGATCCTTTATGCTCAAGCCGGCCGGCACAGGCTCGACCAGCAAAAGCCACAAAAGCTACAAAAGCCACAGCAGCCAGTCGCCCTCCATCTTGTCGTCGGCCAACTCGTCGTCGTCGACAGCGACGGCCATCGTCTCCTCCTCGCTGGCCCACGCCAAGCTGGCCACCAGTGCCGCCTGGTCGGCCTGCAAGACGACCACGCGGTCCACATTCAAAAAGGGCACGTCGGCGCTGCACAGGAACACGACGGACCGCAAGAGCCACCACAGCCCCACGCTCGACTGGAGCCAGGGCCGGTCGGGGATCGATGGCTGCCCGTCGCCGCACCGTGGCCGCCGCCTGCTCCATTTTGGGGGCAGCGGCCTGTCCAGAAAAGCCCGTTATCGCTCGCTGGGCGAAGACATGGACATCGGCGGCGACGACGAGGACCGGCATGTTTTCTCTGCGCGGCCGCTTTGTGACCGTGTCGACGTGTACCAAAAAGGCTTTGGCAGCAACAACGCCTACGACGGCTATTATGACGACGACGATGACGATGACAGCAGCTTTGGAAAGGCGCACATCCGCGTCGTGCACACGCCGCTGTCCGAAGCAGCCAACGACAACGGCCAGGCCACGTCGACGGTGCGGCATATGCAGTTTGCCGCGGACGAGGGAGAGGGAGACGACGACGAGTGGTGGAGGGCATAGAAGGGGGTGAAGAAGAAGAGCTTGGAGAACGAGAACGATTCGAGGCGGCTTGCTTCATCTGCAGCCTGCCGCCTCTTCTTCGTATCTCTCTGCTTCGTTCTGGACGCTTTTCTTTCCTTTCTTTTTCCTTTTGCCGTCTCCTACGAGTCGGGACTGCGATATGCACGAATGATCCTCCTTCGAGATCCTTCCGGAAGAGAAAGAGAACAGAAAAGAACGGGGTCAAATACAGGGGCCGGCGTCGTCTTCCTTTGATTTCGTATCTTGACGCCCTGGACAGCACATCAGGTTCTCGGTAGCGTGCAGGACAGGGGTGGCCTGCCCATTCACGAATGCTATCTACGGCGCACATGGATATGGAGTCTGGGTTATGCAGTTTCTTGGCCTTCGGTTGGTTCTGTTTTGTTTCCTACTTTCTTTTTCCCCTACAATGTCTTTCCATCTACGTCTTTCCTGGCGTTCCTCGGCAGGGGTTGAGAGTTGGACATGGGCGTTTCTGGTAAGGCGTCCCGGTCTGTTTATTTATCCCTTGTCTTCTACACTTCACCACGTCCATTCCCTTACGCCGTCACTTCACATGGCCCCTTTAGATACGACGGTGTTTTGCCATTTGTCACTCGTTTTCCTATCTTCCAAACGTTTTCTTTGTTTCTCTCTACTTTCATGGTTTCCTATATTATTCTGTCTCGGGATCTCCTAGCTTTCTCTTTTTCTTTTCGCACGTTCTCTTTTTCTATGTCTACTCGGCGTATGGGGCGGCGCTGGCTACGGTTTGGGATCGGAATGGGAGCTATATTTATTCGTGGACTCGTATCTAGAAACAACAACTCTGAATTTTTTTTCTCTCCGTCCTTCTTCTGTGCCTTACATAAACTTTCTCGTATTCGCTGTTTTGTCCGTTTCAGCCTCACGATAAATGCAGATTGCATATTTTATACACCAGGCTCGTAATTGCCCGGGGCGCCATCCCCGTCGTCTCCTTGCTCTTGCAGTGATTCGTTCATTCTCTCTTGCGCTTCTCTTGCTCTAAATTAGATGACCATCCTCCAGGGACACGGTCGTTTTGTGCTACCCACCTCGAGAACGGGTGCAAGAAGAAGACTTGGTTCATATATCAATGACAAGAGTGTCGTACTTCTGCTGGCGTTTTCTCCCCAGTGTCCCCAAAATCAAGTCCTCAAGCCACATCGCATCCGTGCACACGAGCGGCGACTCTGTAAGCGATGTGGCTTACACGTTGCACCCATGGCAGCGACATCTGGAGGGGAAGGGGGCTTGGTCAAAGTCACCGCTGATGGGCATATGAGAAAAACACCAAAGGGTCAAAGCTATCAAAATGGACGTTTCAAGAGAAATTTGGCAAAGGCAAGAAGTAAAATACAACACAAAAGGAACAGACGGACAGAAGCGTCGCCCTTGATACTCTCCGGAAAACAGTTTTTTGTTTTTCCAGAGCCACAGGGAGCACACCCTCGCTTAACGAAGCCTGGTTTTTGTTGTGAAAAGATCGTCTTGGCATACTTTTATTCTCCCCCACGGACACCGTTGCTCTGGCGGAGCGCACTCGCGTGTTTACTTGAGGTGGCGTTCTGGGGGCACAACTGAGGACGTGAGGGACACTTGCGCGTGGAAAAGACAGCCCCCTGCTGTGAAACGGTGGCTGAACTATTTACGGCCGTGAAAGATGAACATAAAAAGGAAAAAGAGAAACAGCGAGGGCAACGGGGTAGGAGACCGATCAGTAGTGCTTTGTAGCTATTTCCTGTCCTCCCACTGTGCGACACGTTTGTTTTCTTGCTTTCCTCGGCCTTTTCCCGCCCGTACTGTGCTCCAGAATTACAACGCAATGCTGACATCTTCTCGAAGCCAATTTTTTCCGTAGATGCACTCGAAGCAATCGAATGACAAACTACGCCGTGCTCTTTCTCTACGGACACATCCGTTTATCCCGGCTGTCCAACTTCTTTGCTCCCCATGCAGTGATACAGAAAGAGGACCAGATCGATGGGTGGGATGGCAGGCCGCACAGGTTCTACTGTGAACGGAATACAAATACATGTACGCCGTACGATCGTTTTGTGCATCAAAATGGTACTCGACAATTACAGCGCATGGTGGCTCAAGAACACGTCAGTTGGCTGTCGCTGGCCGCCGAATAGAATTATATTATATTATATCCCTGTCAAGAGCTGAAGGGTTAGGCGAGATTTGGGCAACTAATTGCTGGGAAGTTTTGCTATAAGCATGGTTGATTCCATCATCGGGTCCATTTGTCGGGAAGACGACAATGAAATACACCGCTTTTCTAGAAGACTGGACACCTTGCCAATTGCCAGTCGAAAGTCCTTGGAGGAGCCATAAAATGAAAGGAGGAATTAGAAAACGAAAAGAACACCAAAATAAACCAACTGAACGACAGAACCGAGTAACGAAAGATTAGGTCGGGGAGAGCGGATGCCGGCATCCACCGCGACATGGCACTGCATGAGTCTATTGTCATGCAAGGCCGGGTACGCACCTCGGCTTGCTGGTTCAATACGAAGAGACAGCTGGCAGGAACTGCACGTACTCGGTATGTCGTGTTCCTCTCCATGGCGTGCTTGACACTCTTGTGGACAGCCTTGACATTTGGTTGATTCTCATTTCTTTTTCTTTTTATATTTTTTTTTCTTTCTTTTCTTTCTTTTGTTTTCAAATCTGTTCCATCAACATGAAGACAGGACAAGCGTATTGAACAGCCGCAGCAACCGAATTACCTTCTCGTTGCAACTGCTGCCGCGGTCGATGTAGTTAGGCGCGGAAAATAAAAAAGTACACAGCCCCGGGCCAATAAACGAGCCGCGACATCTACAAAAATACCTCCAACCACCAACATCCCACCAGATCAAGAGAGTGGTGTGCTGCTGCGGCCCGCTCCAGAAGAAACCACGGACAATCAATCGCCTTTTACAGAATCACCAATGCCCCAACCTGTCCCAAAGGGGCCTAGACGGGCCAGAAAAAGAGCGCATGTACTGCATATGTGCATCGTAGCACGGTCTGTCATTTTGTGCTAAGTGTCTTTTTTTCTTCTTTTTTATATGTGGCAATACATAAAAGAATAGTGGTGAGTGTGAGTAAAATCAGAGACACGACTGACAGTGTATGGACTCTGTACTTCGTCGGGGTACCATTTGCTGCCCAGCTCGCTATCTTGTCCTCTGTGTAAATGCGGCGGATGAGAAGCAACGACTGGAAGAAACAGCATGAGATGGCAGGCAACTGTAAGTGAAAATAAGTATTGTGTAAGTTGTTGTTGCTGTGAAACGAGTTAGCGCTCCTCTATTTACTTTACTGTCTGAGCTGAATCGATAATATTGTAGGTTTGTACGACGCAATTACAGACAGGCAGGTGCCCTACAATTTACGCAGCTGCGCCGCTGCTACCTTTTTGTGGCCGTGTAAGTCGATTCGTCGACCCAGGCGATAAGCCGTTGATCATGTCTTTCAACAGGTCTCCAGCAGATCGTCAGCGGCACGCATTTCCACACAAACAACACTCGTCAGCGCTCGTCAGCGTGCATTGTCCTCCCAACCCTTTGCCCATTCTGTGCAACCAGCAGGGATGGCGGATGGAAGGTCCTGTAGGTCAACATGCAGAGGCCAAAAAGGGCCAGGCCGGGTCTGGGGGCCAAAATGCACCCTTGCGTCCGGTACAACATGCAGTAGGGAGGAGAGGCGAGGGCAAGGGCGAGGGCGAGGACGAGGACGAGGACGACGGCAGCTTTCTTGTTCTTGCTTCTCTCACAACGCGCATCTCTGGGCGTACGTCTCGGAGCTGTTCTGTCTGCTGGCAGAGAGCGCGGGTTCGATTCCCTCATAGATGTCGCCTCTCACCCTTTGCTCTTCCCCCAACGTGAATCCCTACCAACGTTGTTTCTGCCCTTATTACAAACGTCTGTTGGTATTTATGATAGGGCCTTCATTTTGGGCCGAATTTAATTCCTGTTTTTTTTTTTTTTTTTTTTTTTTTTTTTGGACGCACGAGGGCCGCGATGGCCCCCGATCTGTGCCGTACTCTCTATTTTCATCCCTCCCTCTGCCTCCGTGTCTTCCAAACTCACCTTCGTGCCGCTGCTTCCTCTCAGCCACCTGGCTGCTCCCTGGGCTTGTAACACAGGTTGTTCGTTTCTTGACTGGCCAGTTTTGCACACCCTTCCAGTCTACTCAGCAAGTTTATTCCAATCGGTGTTCTATTCATGGTCCGGACTAGCTTGAGACTCATTTCCATACTCAGTGTTCTATTTTCTTCGTCTCTGTGATTTCCTGCCTTTCGGATGACTCTCCCTCGATATAATTCTTTTTGTCATCGTCTCTCCCTCGTTGTTTGGGCCTGCAAAGAGAGCCCCTTGTAACGGCTCTATTTCCATCCAGCGTCTTTATTTACATTAGGTTGTATTTTTATCTCGTCCCTGTCCTCCAAACCCTCCCTTCAGCATACGGTCGTCGTCAGTACCACGACGCCGGCCTTAGCACTGGCCTTGACTTCTGTTATATTGATACACACGGCCACACACATTCCCTTCGGCCCCCTTCGAGACCAATTTATTTTTGTCTTCAGAACGTGTCTCCAGAACCTGTCTCGTCAGAAACAGGTATACTACTTGTGCTCGGTTCCTGCTGATGAGCTTGTTCTTTCCGTTGTTTTTTCTTGCTCTCATCATCAACCTCAAACTCTCTATACATCCCAGTGCCTGTCAGTCCTTAATTCCCCACTCCGTCTCTCTCTCTCTCTTACGAGCTGTCTCTCCTCGCATCTGTATTCGTCATTCGTCCGTGCATCGTGCATCCTCTGCACTCCCGCCCCTCACGATGCCGTCGCGGGACAGCTTCAGCATCCGGAAGCTGTTCTCGTCGCCTCGCCGGTTGTCTCTCATTGCCGACGAGGCCGCCGTGCCGCCAGCGTTCGACGACCGCGTCCGAAGCAAGCGACGCAGCGACTCGAGTAGCAGCACTGGCACCAGCAACGAGAACCGGGTCATCACCCACAGCCGCGGCAACTCTGGCAGCTCTGGCAGCTCTGGCAGCTCTGGCAGCTCTGGCAGCTCTGGCAGCAGCGGCAGCACCGTCCTCCACCCGGACAGCAGTATCAGCATCACGACACCACAGGCCGAGCGTGGCCTCACTGACAATGTCGACCACGAGCTGAGCCAAGAGGAGATCGACCGCATCAAGGCGGTCGTGGCCGCGGCGGCGGCGGCAGCCGCCCGCAGTCTCCGTTTGCGCATGGACGCAGAGAGCGAGGCGGCCCAGTCGATTCGAACGATTCAGACGATCAAGACGATTGAAACAGCTGTGCTCGACCGCATAGCAGTAGACCGCCGCGGCAAAGCAAACGCGGAATCGACAGCGACAAACAAAACCAAGCAGCGGTCAGACAGCACAGACAGCGCCGTCCTTGGACGCCTCGCTCCAAGCCCAGATGCGGCGAGCACAGACGAACCACTGCCGGGTTCGCGCAAGAAAAATCGTCGGATTCCACCCGCCATTGTCGTGCCGCCACGGAGCAGCACGCCCAGAACGGCGACCGGCGCCCGGGTGGCTCGGCGGGACATGGCCGGCAGCGACAAAACCAGCAAAACAGAGAGAATCACCAAGACGGAGCGAGTTGACAGAGGAGACAATAGCGATCGAAATTACCTAAGCAGCCGACACAACGACATTGACAAGAGAAGAAAGAGCCAACACCGCCGCGTGGACAGCCAAGGGAGACGAGGCAGCCTTGGGGCCAAAAGCGGCAAGAGCCAACAGCACTCCA
The DNA here is from genome assembly GCA_021398005.1 of Sporothrix luriei. NCBI lineage: Eukaryota > Fungi > Ascomycota > Sordariomycetes > Ophiostomatales > Ophiostomataceae > Sporothrix > Sporothrix luriei. The sequence goes on from WNLO01000009.1 coordinate 161,771, forward strand.
TGCACGACGGCCCTTCCCAACAAAGAAAAACCAGCAGGAGCGACAAAGGGGCAGCAAAACAACAGCAGCACGAGGCAGTCGCCGCCCCGCCCAGAAGGCAGGCGCAGCTGGCCGCCGGAAACAGCAAGAGCCCAAGCCAGCCAATCCAGACAGAAAGCGACAAACGCAACCACCAGCCCAAACAAAGCCAACCAACACACACTACGCAAACAACCGCAACAAAGCAACAGGACAAGGCGTCGCACCCGGAAAAAGATGGCAAGGGGGACAAACAAAAGAATGCCGGTGCGGATGTGGGCCGTGCTGCCTGGCGGCATGACCAGCATCGCAATGCACAGCCGGCCTTGTCGCTCTCGTCCACGTCCACAGCCGAAGAAGCATCATCGTCACGACCCAAAGGACAGCCTCTGACTCTCTACACCACCATCCCTCTCGCCACGACTGTCCCATCTCGAGCCTCTCTGCTCGCTCATGCACCCAATCTCTTGACCAAGGCACTCCCGCCTCCGCCTCCGCCCCGTGTGTCCTCGTACATTGCAGGCCGCAGCGCATGGAAGTCGAAGACTGAAGAGGCATCATTGTCGGCTTCATTGTCGTCCTCAGCACCTTCAGCTGGCAAGACTGTTGTCGTTTCGGCAAAGTCAGACGCCCCCGTCCATCCTCTCTACTCTGGCCAGTCCGACGACGTCGACTGCAAAAAGGACAGCGGCATTGCACTCGACCGCGGCCAGACCAGTCTCGTTGGCAGCAAGAACGACAACACCTCCTCTTTCGACAACAAGAACATCAACAGCACAACCCACAACGCCAACGCCAACACCAACTCCGACTCCGAATCGGACTACGACTCTGACGCTAGCTCGTGCATTGATCTGCTGCAGGCCCTTTCCATCCCGCCTGAAGAGGCCGCCCTCTTGCGCCGCCCACCAGCGACCGGAGCCTCGTCTATGCACTCTGCCAGCATGCTACAGTCGTCGTCTTGGCTGGCCGTCGACAGCGACGCCAATGGGAGTGCCGATGCCAGCGCCACACCCGACGCTCCCGCTGTGCGCAATGTGTGCACAACACCCACATTCACCCAGCCGCGCATGGCACCAACACCATCGCCCCCGGCTGTCCCGTCTGCCGTCCCGTCCGAGGCTACTCTCGCCCGTCGTATGATGAGCCCATCACCGTCGCCAACGCCACGGCCTTCGTTTACAGGCATGGCGGCACGGACGTCTGGAACCTCCAGTGCTGCTTTGTCCGCCTTTGCATCGCCACCCTCGCCGAAAAAGCAGACGCGCTTCTTGCCTCTACGGCTGAACAAGGGCCTGCCCGACGCCGCCCTGCGCATCAAGCGGAAACGCTCCAAAGAGGCCGCCGTCCTTCGTGATAGGGCAGCTGCTGCATCGTCTGCTGTCGTTTCTGCTGCCTCGACGTCCAACAAAAAAGGGCAGCCGTTTGTAGACGGTAAAAGCCAGATGGACGTTGATGGAGACGCCACAAGCAATAGCAAGAACAGTAAGAACAAAAACAACAAGAACAGCAATGCCAACGGCACGAGCACCAACAATGGTGGCAACAGCGGTGGTGGTAGTTCTCGCTGGACACTGCCCGACAATGTCACAGAACTCTTCAACGGTCGCTTGTTCAGCCGCATGGAAGTCACCGAGACGCTCCCCTTTGAAAAGCTGCAGGCGATCCGTGAGAGCCGGGCCCTGGCCCAGAAGCAGCAGGACGAGGCCGACGAAAAGAAAAATGCAAAGCAGATCCAGGACGCGCAGGACGAAAAAGAGCGCCGGGCCGTTCAAAACCAAAAGCAGCAGCAAGAGTTGGCCGACGCTGAGCGCGCGCTCATCAAGGAGCTGCAGCGGCCACAACCGCAGTCGCAGTCGCAGTCTCAGCGTGACTCTGTTGACACAACCACAGCCGGCCCCCTCGAGACACTGCTGGAGTGCGAGGAAGACGAAATCGAGGTGAGCCCCCTCGAGGAGGTGAGCCCCCTCGAGCCAGACGACATGCCGGTTGATGCACATGGCAACCCCACCGAGCCAACTGTCTCCATGCCCGTGTCGCCGCCGACCGAGTCCTATCCGTCAAAGTCTCTTCCAACGCCACCGCACATTGCTACGCAGATGGTGTGGCGCGGTAGTGAGGGTCATACTGCAGGTGGAGAAGTAGAGGAAGAAGGAGAAGAAGGCGATCAAGACGAAGAGAAGACGCCTCGGGAGGCCAAGCCGAGCCATCTGACTGTGGCCCGTGATACGATCGGCGATGGCAACACCAAGACCAAAACCGTGTACCTTGGTGCGTTTCGCGACGAGCCTGACGGCAGCACCACGCCCATTGAGCCGTTCCACATGCAGGATCTGCCGAGCCGCATTGGCGCCGCCGGTGTCCGCGAGTCCATCTTGCTTCCCGTCGAGGAGGAAGAGGCCTACTTTGCCTCGTCTGTGGCCCAGCACAAAGAGCGTCGGAGACGAGAAAGAGAAGTGCAGGAGAGCAACGAAAAGGAGGCGGCAGCCAAGACGATTGAGTCCGAGTCCGAGTCTGGGTTTCATCAGGATGATTCCAGAATCATGCCCACGCCTCCCAAGTCGCCTCTCGACGAAATCGGCCCCTTTCCCTCGCCGCCCACAAAGAACCCGATGCGGTTTCAGAGCTTCATCCGGAAAGTCTCACAGACTCCCAAGACCGACGCTGCTTCGCTGCCACCGCTGAAAGAGCCGCCGCCGACACAGCCGATTCCGCAGGTGACCGTGACCGACGTCGACCGCCATAGCCGTCGGCGTCGTGCCAACCGGACCGCATCGCACAAGTCCGTGGCCAAGACACCCATATCGTCCTTTTTCCTGTCGTCCCCCACCTCGCTCGTTCCTCCTGCATCGTCGTCTTCAATCTCCACCTCGTCGTCGTCAACATCCATGACAGCCGTGGCGGGTGTTGCTGCGTCGCCCATGCCCCAGCACCGCGACAACGCGACCTATGTTTACTTGTCGGCCACACCCTTCTCGCTCGTCATGCCCACCTACCGTCACGGTCCCGTCCGCTTAAATCGTCTCGATCTGCTCGACGCGCAGTCAGACAGCCGCAGCTCGTACGACCGCAGCGTACATCTCCATCGCCATCACCACCCCAATATTGCCACCGTCGAGGAAACGTTGGACTGGACCGCCTTTCAGATGGCCATCTTGGGTGGTGCCGGTGAGTATTGGAACGAGAGTATCGATTACGGCCAGATGTCGGCGGCCGAGGCCGACGAAGCTGACCGGCTGGCCGAGTGGTTCTGGTCGCTCGACATTCCCGCCGAACGGCTCCTGACAAGCGCCGACGAGGACACGGAGTGGGTTCGTCCTGTTGCGCCACCGTCTGAAGCAGCAGCGCCGCCTGCCACACAGACCCAAGACGCGCAGTATCCTAAGCCTGGGACATCCATCAGCAGCGCCACTGCTGCAGTCAACGCCAACACCAACACGAACGTCCGTGGTCTTACACACAGCCGCACCACAACGGACACAAGTATCGGTACGACGACGTCGGTATACAGCAGTGGGGGCAACAGCATCAACAGAGACGTCGCCGTGGTCGCCAGCGTATCCAGCAGCACCGTCAACACGGTCGACGCAAGCCTCACTGCGCAGACGGCCAACCAGGCCCTGCCGTTCCCCATGAGCCGGAACAACAGCACGGACGACGGCGCGTACGCCATGAGCCGCAACCACAGCACGACCGCTCACAGTCCTGCTGCAGTCCATGCTGACGACGACATCACACCGACGCAGCCGCGAACCCTCCACAGCCTCCACAGCCTCCGCGCCATGCACTCCGTCCAGGACGCCCGCGCCAGCTTTGCGAGCGTCGCCAGCTACGAGAGCATGCCGCAGAGCCCCATGGCCGACCTGATCATGACCCGCGGGGCCGACGGCAAAGAGTACGTGGCGCCCATGGGCTACAACCTGAGCCACGACTTGGGCGACTACCTGCAGTGGGAGAAGGACAACGTCTACGCCATGGCTCTGGAGGAGCCGCGATAGACGCTCCTGTGCACTTGTCTTTTGCGTCTGCTTTTTTATTTATTCTCTTCTCTTTGTCTTCATTTCCTTCTCTTGTATTCGATTATGACTTATTTGGCCATGCTGGTCTTTGGCCGTCACAGTATTTCTTCATTGTTTCATTGGATCCTATCAAAATACGTTGGAGGTTCAGTCTTTTATATCTTGCATTTCTTTCACTTGGATATCAGCATCAATTACGCTACATACAGGCAACAAAGGCATCACAGTACGAACTACTAACGAAAAGCTAACCGACTTGGTTTCGTCTCTTCACGTTTTTTGTTCTGATTATTTATACACACTCTCTTCATTTGCGCACAGCCAGAGTGGCATTCTTTTACTCAGAGACCTAGATACCACGCCTTCATTTTATACGTTATCAGTTGAACTTCAGCCCGTTAAATACATACTTTCGTTCATATATGTTCCTTCCGGTAATCGCAGTTTATTTCGTCAAGTCGTGATTCGATCATATCTCCACTAAATAAGACGGATGATCGGCATACTGGGGCTGTTGGCGATGTCGGAGGCAGGACGTTCTGTTTGTTTGCCGTCCCTCCGCCGTGCACTAAAGCGGCCCTAAAAGAGGAGACAGCGAGAAGACGGTCGCAAAACGTCCGGACTTCTTGCCGAGTACAAAAAGAGTCACAGCATGATTTAAGGTCCAATCCATGAATGCATGATAATAAGCGCACTTCCATGTTCCTCTCCATCTTTCCAATGCGTTCCCAGAGGACAGGCCCTCCACTTTACGCACCACAATGAACATTGAGCTCGACACCATTCGCTCACCCGAGCCGGCCGCCACCAACAGGCCGGGCGGCGCTCGCACCAGGCCCGCTTTCCGGTCCGTCCGCCAAAAGAGCAGCGCCGTGGTCCACCGCTTGAGCCACCACCACGACGGTACCGATGACAATGGCGATGTCCCCCCACCGTCATCACCGGCCCCTGTGACCCGCGGCCGTAGCACCGTGCCGCCGCCCGATCGGGGCCGGGGCGCGTACCTCGTGCTGGCCGCTTGCTCGCTGGCACAGGCGCCCATCTGGGGTGAGCACTTTTCGCTTTCCACTTTCTTCTTTGTCGTCATCTTTTGCGTTCCTCCACTGGGGGGGGGGGGGGGGGGGGGGGGGGGGGGGGGGGGGGGGGGGGGGGGGGGGGGGGGGGGGGGGGGGGGCGGGGGCGGGGGGGGGGGGGGCGGGGGTGGGGGGTGGGGGGGGTTGGGTCGAGGAGCTCGGG